>VXAU01005528.1:411447-507004 GCA_013399695.1 Formicarius rufipectus | reverse complement strand
GGAGGGAGGGAGGGAGGAGAAATTAGACTGAATTTGTGGATAATAGTGATTGTTTCAGTTAATATAAAAAAACCCCACCCTAATATTTTCAAAGCAACAATTTAGTTTTGAAATAAATCTTCAGCACTTCAGAAATATCTTGGCTTGGGCAAGATTTGTTGAAAATGAAGTAATTAGATGCATGAAACTGCTGATGGTCCTATACTACAAAGTGACATGGTTAGAATAATCACTGAGAAGGTAGAAGATCAACACTCAGATACATCTGAAACAGAGGTCAAATCCAGAGCACTGATATAAAACAGTGTTTGTTATCTCTCCTGTGTGTTTGAAATGGCTAGCAAATGCAGTAGTTGATGCAGTGTTGGAGAGCACCAACACAATGCAAATGAGCTCAGAATATCACCTCTCAGAATACGGTAGGGATATTGGTTTGAGAATTTGACTTTTACATTTCTTATTAAATGTAAAGACAGAACATCCACATACCAGCCAAGTATTCCAACCAGTCCTTTCCGCACAGGAATACCTGGAGAGAAAAAAAGGTCAGGCTACCACGCCTTGATCTTCCATCACCCCACTTTCCATTTCCAGACATTTCCTATGCAGTTGTCTCCTCAGTGGTATGTACTGGCCCAGCTTCTCACTAGTTCTTCAACCATTGTAAAGAACCTGAATTACAACAGGATTATAGGTGTGTCAGGGTGTATCCCTGCTCTTCTGTTGTTGACATGAGCCTATCTGTATCATATATCTTGGCATAAGGATGTGGCACCAACATATAATACACTACAAGGGCACTACCCATGCAGGAAGGAAAGAGAGAAACTTCTCTGCTCCGTGTCTATTCATTTTCATAGAATCACAGACTGGTTTAGGTTGGATGAAACCTGAAAGATCATCTTGTTTCAACACACCTCCCCCCACACACCTCCACCATGGGCAGGGACACCTTTCACTAGCCTGAGTTGCTCAAAGTCCCATCCAACAGGGTCTTGAACAGTTTTGGGGCTGGTGCTCCAAAGGACTTCTGGCTAGATTGTATGAGGCTTCTTCCCTTTCCTTTTTTTTTTTTTTTTTCCTTCCCATATCTCTTTCCTTCTCTACCTATTTTCTTCTTTGCTTTTTTCTCTTCTCCTTTTATTTTTTTTAAATTAGTGTTTTTCTTTCATTTTAGAGGACACTGATTTTGCAGCTAGACACCTTTTTTTTGCTGAACATTTTTCCTGAACAATGGTCAGGTAAAATAAAAGACAATTTCTTTCAATTTTAAGACTTCTCCCAAGAAATACTTTGCTCAGTTTTGCTTTAGGTTTTGGCTTTCCTACATGATCAAGTTCTTTTTGCTTTTCTGACCTTCTCTTCACTTTCTAAGCTCATCAGTTCTTAGTGCATGCAACTCAAAGGGTTATGACCTTACATTGAACACTCTACAAAATTTGATTGCCTTTTGACTGATCTTGTCATTTGACCTAGGTCAGTGGCACACACTGTTTCTGCAGTCTTATTTATTTATCCTGGATATTTGGATGGTCCGTTAGGATTTGCAAGCTGCTACAACAACAGTAGTCCTTTCTGTGCTTCTGTAGCAAGCCTTTCACCTGCTTCTCTGGAGGATTTACAATGTAAAGTCCTGGTTGTGCAAGATATTTTATTATCAAATATTTCCCCTTCCTTTATTGTTACTAACAACTTCATACCTATCAGGGAAAAGTGCTCTGTGGTATGGTGGCCTTTTCATATCTTATAAATGTATAGAATATCAACATCCAATATAACATAAAGCATTAACGCATGCCATTCAGATACCAAATTCATCATAAAGTTCATACTAATTTTTTTCTGTTTTGTATCAAAATCAAGGAATATTGCTTATACTGCCAAGGTCAACTTAAAAAGATCATGCTGTGTATGAGCCACATGTAACTGATACTTAACATTCACAAAGGAGGTGGTGGACAAGAGGAGTTAACAATGCATGTGCAGCCCTGACTGGGACTACCAATGATACAGCTTTTTTCATGTGTGCGCAGGGAAGGGACTAAAGCCTGTCTCCTCTTCAGAGTAGCACTGTGTAAATGTTGTTTCAGTCTGCATGAACCAGCAGGGCCATTCACACATGAAAGTGAAAGCAGCTACTGGACTTCTGTTGCAGCTGAAGCACAGTTGGCTCCTTATGTGAGTGAGTGTTACAGTAACAGCACAGGTAATAACTAGTGCCACATGGAGCACAGCATGCATTTTGCACAGCAGTGCTGGCACAGCGTTTTCCCTGCAAACCCTCCTTTAATTTGCAATGGCAGAGGAAAAAGGATAGTGCCCATACATAAATACAAAAGGAATTGCACAGCCAACTTTTGTCTCATTTGTTTCTTTTGTGATTTCGATACATAATTTAGTGTATGCTTGGGTGTGTGCAATGGGTTTGGTAAAGCTGAACCCTGTCAGATCTTACACAGCACCCTTCCTCCAACCTGCTCCTAAGAAAATGGAAAGTGATACCCAAGTGACTCACATGGCAATTTGAATTCCATGAGAACCACCAAAAAAAGTCTTTTAAATAATTGACAAAATTGTACAAAATAGTCTCTAATCGTTTTTTGAAATCTCTTTTTCTAAGTTGCCCTGCCTTATACTTTTGACTTGAATCTTTGAGGTTATACTTTGAGGTTATAACACTGTGGACTCATAAAGTATTGATAAACAAAGCTTTAATCTTTACTTTGTTCATTCTCAGAAAGAAAGATATTTTACTTAAACACAGTCTCTCACATGTATGTTACATAAACAGGGGCCATCAGGGCCTGGAAAGGGCAGGCTGGGAAGGGAAGCAAGTCAGTTGAAACTTTTTAATTCTATGAAAACAATAAATAAGCTCATACTCGCACTTTTCCTTCATTGCTGTAGTATTGTATATTATGGAAAGGAGAGGGAGTATTCAGAAGGATGTTCCTATTGCCCATGTATACAGTTTATAAGCAGATGTGTTACAGGAATACTTAAAAAAAAAAAAAAGTTCTAAGCCATTAACTTAGATATACAAAAAATGTAATGTAGTATGTCAGGGATCCTATATCTTTACCAAAGCCATGTTTGTCAGACTGTCTGATGTCTCTATTCCCTTCCACAGCACATACGCTTGCTGGGACTCGGAGACACTAGCCTTTATCATCTCAAGAATATATGTAGCCCTTCCTCAGTATCTAAGTAGAAAGAGCTTTCAGTTTCATCAGCAGGAAACAACATTCTTTCCAAGCAAGTCACTGAGTGACTTCATTCATATATCTGATTCATCTGACTCAGCCTAGACAGCTATGTCTGTGTTCTTTGCACTATTCCCTTCTACAGTGAAGGGAGATAAACTGGTATTGGTTAGAAATCAGTTCAGACTTCCCATGTGGGCTTTTCAATCCCAGATCTTATATCGATTTAATTTTAATGATACCTAACTGTATTAAAAATATCAGTCTGAACTACTCAGAGCAATTTAAGGCTGCCAGCTGAAGGCTGTTGCAGTAATCAAACTCCATGCCATTAAACCCAAGTTCCTTGGAGTGGTATATTTGCACAGTGTTAGTACATGACCACTTAAATTGGTACTTTTTTGGTGTGTAGATCCTCTTTGAAGCTCACCATCTGTTAGGTTGTAAAGCTATTTGCTTTTCAAACAAATTAGACACTTGAGAGGCTTTACTCTATAAAAATAACTTCTTATTTTCTGTAAAAGTCAGGTCTTCCTAATACTGATAAAAACCAAATAGGGGTGTATTTATCAACAAGAGCTAACTATTGGGAGAAAAAAACCCCATCCGTTCTAGTAGTATGCTTTTGGTATATTCTAAATGTTTTAGTCTTACTCTTTATTTATATTATAATTTCTCTCAAGACAAAGTAGCCAAAACATCTCTGCACAGGCCTTTCTCTGTTGTATGTCACCACTAGATCCTTCCTTTCATCTTTGCTGCTCCTCTTGTGTCTTTACTCATATATCTGATGCTTCCCTACCAAGTACTGGCAATCAACTATACACTTCTGAATTATGAATGACCTCATCTCTTGATAGATATCTGTGTTTTGGGTGGAGGTCATTCTTGTTTCAGTCACCTGATTCCATAAAGGAATGTAAGTATATCTTGTATAAACTCAGAACTGATGGTTATGCTCCCTAATTTCAATGGATGTTTAAATCATAAGAAAACAAATATACGTCTAAAAACGGGGAGACATTTTTAGTAAGAATCGTGTGAATACTGTTGCCTCTACTTCCTTAACATTATTATTACAGAAATCAAGGTATTTAGGTAACAGTTCCTGCAAATCCCTTTTGATACCTGTAAAGGTGAATTCTGGCTACATAATTAAAAGAAATGAGTTTGCCCTGCTGGTGATGAAGGTTCTCTGCATATTGAGCTACATTAGAAAATTCATATCCAACAGGCTGTGGGAAGAGGTTACTTCTCTCTATGCAGCATTCTTGATGCCACAACCAAAATATTGTTCCTTCTCTGTACAACAGAGAACAGTGAAGTGGGGGGAAACCATCACAAGGGCACCAAAAAGACGGAGGGGAAGAAATAGATGTAGTATAAGCAGAGTATGAGAAAGCTGGGTGTGTTCAGCTTGGAGAAGAGACTAATGAAGGATCCAGCTTCCATCTTCAACTACTTGAAAGGGGCCATGAAGCAGATAAAAGTGAACTTTTAGAAGTATACAATGAAAATACAGGATACGGTGGTCACAAGCTGCAGCAGGGGAAACTCAGGCTAGATGTAAACAAAGAACATTGCCTATGAGGATAAATGAGCACTGGAATCAGAGAAGTAGTGGAATACCCATCCTTGGAAATAACAGTACTTGACCAGGCAAGGCCCCTAGCAGTCTTACCTTACCTTGAAGTTAGACCTGCTTTGATTAGAGGTCTAAACTGGATGACCTCCTTTGGCTGCCCCTGGTCTGTATTACTCTATGGTTCAAAGCACTCCATGCTTGTCAAAAATAAGGAAATCTCTAGAAAGAAAAGCAAATGTTCTTCTAAGCAAGAATAAGCACAGCAAATAAATAAAGGAAATTCTTGCAATTTGACAATATTCTATGTAACTTTGTTTCTGTTTTTCATTAAGCATGTCCAACATATTGCAATCTATTTGCTTAGCCATATCTTAATACCTACTGACAGAAGTAAAACTCATACAGTTTCATCACTGCATAAATTAACTTTTCACCGAAGAATAAGAGCAATCCCTTTCACCAAACCAGGGTGAGAATCTCAACACATTCTCAAAATTTGAGATTAACAGGTTATGAAGATTTATTTCCAAGAAGATGATTTATGCAAAAGAAGTTCCATTTTCACCTACTGGGAATAAGGGCAGACCTTTTTTCCTTCTCACTCTTCTGCCAAGCAGTTCATATTTAATCTTTCACTGAACATTTCCCTTTCTTCTTTTGGTATCTGATTTGCATTTATTTTCCAGGAGGCACTTTATTTCACTTTTAATTGATATATCAAAAAATATGCAAGGTTAGTGACATATTCAATTTACTGTGGCTGAAGTTATTATTATTTAAGACAATATAAAGATCAGAGGCTCAGGAATCCTTTATTTCCCTTTAATTATCTCTGGTTCTCCATTTCCTTTATCAGTTTGAATCAGCTTTATCAATTTCACAGTAGCAATGAACAAAGCAACAGTAGTTATTAAAAAAAACTCATGTTAACATTTTTTCCCTTCTAAATCACAGTGTACACTATTAAAGCCCTATTAACTAATTTTTAATATAATATTTTGATAAATTTTATAACTTCTATATATTTAGAAATAGTTATGCATCAAAAAATCCTATAACTCTGAAAACACAATGACTACCTTACCTCTGAAAGAGGTAAAAATTTAATGTATATATTTTTTAATCATCATCTTCCTTTGATTTTTTTTTCTTATTTAGTGTTTCCAAAGACTATGTTAGCTGCACACATATTTACTGGCTTGTAGAGGATGAGTTGCTATAAATCATCCTTTCTTTTAGATATATATAATTTTCACTCTCAAGAAATCCCAGAGCAGGAGTTGCCTGGGTAGTGATGCCTACAGGAGTCTTTCTGAGAGTGATAGGACTGTGGTGGCTGTGATCTCTGCAGCCGATATCAATCAACCATAACAGGGCTGGCACTGAGCACTGCAGTGAGCAGATGAACAGATCTTGCAGATTTTATAACCAAAGAACTATGAGATTTTTTTAGGGGGTGATAGAAGTTTCACATTATTTGTGAAGTTCATGAGATTTTAAAAAACACTGTTAAAAATTAAAGATTTTTTAAAAGAACAGTGAAAATTAGAGTTTTGAAACTCAACAAGCTGCCCTGGATACAGTAAAAATCCAACCTGAGAGGCTGCTATTTGTTTGTGTATGTGGAATGTTTGCTACTAGCTAATCGATTGATTTTAAAATTAAATAAAACACATCATAAAATTTCATTTGACTCATTTCTTTAGGAAGTTAAATTTCACAATAGTTTCTCTCTTTACAGAAGAGTAATAATGGAAAGATTTGGCTAATTCAAGTGGAGTTACTCAGAGAGAAAGAGCTGGGTAAAGAAAGAAATCAAAGTCAACAGGGATCTGATCCTTCCACAGGATCCTTCTCACACTATCTTGTCCTACCTTCCTGTTGTGCTTGTCAAAAAATTAATTTTGTCTGGATACTGTTTAAATACTAAAGAATGTAGAGAGAAATACTTGGATTTCTGAAACTACAAATTTCTCATGCCTTGTAATTTGTAAACACCATAATCTCTGATAATTGAGATTCTTTTTTTTTTTTTTTTCTCCCTGCTAGATCATCCACATTTCATTTTCAACACCTACATGGTGTTGCTTGGCAGCTAGATGTTTAATAATAATAGAGGATATGAGAAAGCAGAGTTATTTTCCTCCTGACACTCATGAATGAACCTAGGACACAGTCATTTTCTTTCAAAACTTCTAAACTCTTCTCTGGGGACACAGGATATTGTTCATGTTATAGAAATTGGTTTTGGAAATAAGTAATTGCTGTTGCAGGCTGAATATGCTTTTATGCATAGATATTGTTACCATCTGGACAGTCAAGGTAAGGAGGGGGAGATTTTAAACATAACAAAAGCACGATTAAAGTTATCAAGAACCCAGATACCCCACGGAATACAAGTCTTTCCCTTTACTTACTAGAAAGTCGGAAATACTGTTCACAGCAAATGTTTACTATAACCTTATTCAAATCACTCCTTCAGTCTGAGACATACTGTTCTACCTCCAAATTAGAACCATATTGTGGTTGCATCTGTCAAACTTTTGTATACCATTGTCACTGTCATCTTGCAGTGCATATAGAATAGGTTTGCAAATTCTCGAGTCACAAATCAACTTTTGTTATCAGGAGGTCTTTCAGGTAAACTGAGTTAACTGTGATGATGACAGATTTTTTTTTTTATTTTTTTTTTTTTTTAGCAGCTCTTTTTACACTTACAATTGAGAGACAGAAACTGAAATGTTTACTAATATAGCCCTAGAACTGATAATTATGTAAATGTTATGCTTTTTAAATTGCAATCCTCCTGCAACATGCCCAGTCACCAGTGGATGTAGGTTGCTTCAAAACAAAAAAGAAACCTATCTACATTTCATATGTTTTAGGGATTTGTCTTCTGGCTTCAAAGGTTGCAAAACACAGCATGGGAGAACATAAATGCATCAGCAATGAGAAATAAAACAGCTCTGCAACTTGCTATCTCTTGAAAGATGAATATTCAGAAGGAGTATCTTGCACTGATCTTCTCCAATTGCATCAGTACTTCCTCAAGAAGATTTATTATTTTGCTATTATTATTATTATTGTTATGGCTGTTGTTGTTGTTTTCTTTGCTTTTTCTTTTCATACCCTTTAGTAGAGCTTCCAACAGTATTGTATCATGCATATGGCAGAACAGGTTCTCTACAGCAAGGCTACAGACATCGGAGATTAAAAGTCCTTTGTAATCAGTGATCCCTGCTAATGCAGAAATCAGACTCAAGAATTTCTTCTGTGCTATTCTTCTGCATTTTATACAGTTTAGTTTTAAATTGTTATCCAAAATGGGCTACAAATATTAGCCTTTTCTAAATACGGCATATTCCCTGAGTGGTTATCTTTAAGATATTTTCCTTACTTCTTTCATCTGCACCTACACTAGATATGTAATTTCTTTATTTCAAATATTTTAATCAAGAAACACATTTTTTTGCAATGAAAATAAGAACTTTTAGCTATAACTCTCTATGATTATAGTCAAACAAGGGAGCTTTGAAATTTCCTTTCCTGGAAATATGTGTGCATTTAAACTAATTTAAAAACATTTCAGTACCACTTCATTGATAGACAAGCAAAACCTCAAACATTCTAAACACATTTCTGTATGACATCAAAATGTGTTTAAACCCATTTAATTGGCAAACTAGGAAAAAAATTAAAAGATAGTCCATTGTGTTTACAATAATAAAGACTAACTTGTAAAAGGAATTAAGATTTCAATGTACAGCAGCCATAGAGAAATGACAGTAAAATAGTATCAAAATAACAGAGTAGCATATTTTAAAATCACATAATAATAAAAAAAATAAATATCTAGTGAAATTGCTTGTAAAATTAAAACTTGTGCTTTTTGCCTGGGATTTTCCAAAAAGAGACCATATTAAGGATATAAAAGACTGTGGCAGGTCTCTAAGATTGGCACCTTGAATGGGAATTCAAAAAAATATGAGAAAGATTTTGTCATCCTGCCCAGCCATTGATATAAAAAGTTTATTGACTTCTTTGGAAAATACTTATCCTAGTAAATACAAAATTCCCCACTTCTATGGAACAGTTCTCTGGGCCTGCTCTGGTACNAAGTATAGGTAGTCATTCAGGAAGGCAAAAATAATGTTCAGCTTTTTTGTTACAAGGGAAGGGAAGGGAAGGGAAGGGAAGGGAAGGGAAGGGAAGGTGAAATTCTACCCTTTCTGGATGGGAACGTTGCTGTCAACCTGGAGTATAAGAGGAAACCGTGACTGTAAGCAGAATTCTATATGACAGACCCAGGAGACACTGGTTCTTGTGAAAATTGAATAATTGCTAAAAGACATCAAGATCTGACAGAAAACATTGGAAGTCAAAACCATATGCAAGATACTGGACGTGTTTTCTCTCTTTTGGTCCATTTTTCCCTCTATTTCAGAGAAGCTTAGAATGGCTAGAATTAGGGTTTCTTATATACTGAGATAATAATGATAAATGAAAAATAATAAACAATTCCTTAAAACATGCTGGGATGTTTAGGGATCTCTTGAGGAAAAACTCATGGCAAATGAGGGGAGTTCCAGTTATCCTCCACTCTAGTCCTAATCGACTGTATCCACCTGAAGAAGTTTCAAGGAACATGTAATTGCTGTCCATATCCTAGATCAGAAAGTCTTTTGTTTGGTCTTCTGCTCATTCCTTCATTGATAATGAATCACAATTAGAAAAATTAACACCTACAAAGCAGTTACTGAGCAGAATCTAAGCAACACTTTCCCATTTCTCACTAGAAGAGGAAAATGTGGGATTTGAAAATAGCTTGGTTTCAAGAAACCTGTCTGGAAAGTCAAAGAGACCTTGAAAAAGTGCATTGGGAAAATGTTGAAAGAACCTCCCTGGCTGATAAGACTCAATCAAGTCTGCAGACATCTGCTGCCTCAGTATCTCCAAGGTGCCTGCATTTGACAAGATTTGTGGGTTTCCATGTACTCACTAGGCCAGATAGAAACTCTCCTTATCAATACCTTTGTTTCTTCTGTCTCATGTTCATTAAATATAAACTGGCCTTACATTCTTGAGTGCCCTCCATAGCAACCATAATGTAATCACCTAATTGTAACATCTCCTCCCATATTTAGCATAAAACCAGCCTCTGAGATTAATATTTACTCGTTGAACCTATATATTGTATGTTGTAACTTCAATAAACGTTCCTGTTTGCCCCTCCACAAATGGGGACCTTGTCCAACCACTACAGGAAAATACTTTATCAGTAGTGATAGTTTGGGGTTTTTTTTAATGGAAATAAACCAGTTCTCCATTCCTTTAATAATTTTGGCTTCTTTCAGCACATTGCCTCATCATTTAATGGCAAAACTTCTTGAGTAACTTTAGTAGATACATTATCCAGTGAATATGCTTCTGTGTTAATGTAATAATTTCTTAGACTGGGATTTTTGTGAATGTTATCTATGTGTTATGGTTACAAGACAAGGAAGAGAGTTGTGGAGATGAATATTAATCCCATTACGTCATCTGAAGGGGAGCACTTGGGAGGTTGAGAGTAGAGTGGATCAGGTGTTTGACATGGCCAGACCCCAACCCTGGCTGGTTGGGACAGCAGAAAAGCCACTCTGGGAACTGACAGTGCACCGTCTTGCCTTGTTCACCTAAGCGCTGTGGACCATCCCCTGCAAAAAACCACTGTGAAACTTGGTCCCTTCTGCTACCACTGCTGCCACCACCCACAACACAGCCATCACTCAGGAAGCCGCTCATGCCACTGCTCAAGTGCAAAGGCACCCACACCACCACTACTGCCCTGGGACTGCCACCATGGGACCACCATGCCAGACCCCCATTGCTCTCTTCCCACCGCAGCTACATGGAGCCTGGAACCACAACTGGGAGCCAAGCAGAGAAGTCCCAGTGTGAAGGGAATTGCTTGGCAGAGAAAACCCTCCATGATTTGTTTTCTTTCCTCTTTATTCACAGACGATCACATGGGTGGTGGATTCCTCTCTTTGTGGGTAAACTGTTTCCCCTGTATCTTCGTAGTTATTGCTGTTTCCTTTTACTAAACTGTAATTGTTCCACATATAAGCTCCTTGGTTTTTTGTCCCTCTCTAAAAGGAGGAGATATTCATCTTATTACTTGTCTTTAAACCAAGACAGTCTGTTATTGGAACCTGTCTTGCAAATCATTTATTTAAACAAACCTTAACTCATGATTTATCAGTAATCTATAGATAGAAAGTTTTCACTTGATTTTTGTTACTAGTCTCCTAGGTCATTTGACATTGTTGCTCAATGTTGCTTTTTAAAAATTTGTATCATTCCACAAAGAAAATCTATTTCTTTTTGAAAAAATTTGATAGACCCATTTTAAGTTTCATCAAATGTATTTTCTTCATTAAATGAATTGCTACTATAGTCATGAAATTATCTTTCTGTAGACATCCATAGTATCAGATTTAACTAAGGAAGTTACAAGCAATGGAGATCAGAGTGTGATTAGGAAATTAAAAAAAAAGAAAAAAAGAAAAAAAGAAAAGAAAAATCCACTTACTTCTTGTTTCAATTACATATTCACTTGGAGTTGTTTGTTGAAGTATCTTCCTAATAATATCCCTACTTTGGAAATAATCAGAATTTCTCAGTTTAACAGATGAAAATTCTGAGATTTGCATAAACCACTTTCTTGTTGTTTCTTTAGGGATCCCCCTTTCTTCATTTTAATTCTCAGAGGTGTATGCTCCTGCTTGAAGTTCACTGCAAAACTGTTCCTACTGTTATTGTACAGTTGCAATATTCCTGATGATGATCCTTACACTTCCCCCAGTCAAAGAACTGAAGATGGGCAAATCAAAGTTTTATAAAATAATAAAGCCAGAGCGCATCAAATAAAGAGTGTTTCCACAGCAGAAGGATGTTTTACTTTAGAGGTTTTCAGAGATTAAAGTTTTAGTGACAGAGTACACTTGCAATACAAGGAGGTAGAAAGGAAGTAACAGACACTCAAAGATTACCCTACTCCAAAGATGTTCCAAGGATAAAGAACCAGTGAATGGAATGTTATTCTGTTACTTATAAACAGAGGGCAACGAATTAGACAGAATAAGGGCACATCTCATAGCTATTTTGCATTAGTGTGATGGTGGTTTTTTTCCAACCCAGTCGCCAGTAAAATATGTTGGAAAAGATTCAGCGTATTTTGTTCTTGTTCTCTTCCTTTAGTCAGCCCCATTTCAGTTACATAGGAAAGAACAGGTAGAAAAATTCAAACTGCTCCTTTTAACTTGAGTAAAAATTAAGTAAAATAAAAATGTTCTAGTGTAGCCAAGTCTAAATCACATTGCAGCTTTTAAATTATTATTTTTAACACTCTAAAACTTTTATAAAACTTCTGCATGTGTCCAGCTGTCTTATTAATTCTTAACCTCAATTACTGTATTATTGAGAAAGCACTTTAGGAGCAGGATACAGTGCTCTGTACCAAATATAGACCCTCAGCTAAGGCTACACTATGTGAGTAGTATATAACATGACTATTTCAATGGCACAAGAGAACTCCTATCAGTTTTACTCTTTGCAAGATCATCTGCTAAAAGAGAGAAAGAAGTAATGATTATGTGGTTGTACATGGTGGGTTATACATATGGTCATGTGCTACTCTAGTCCTCCAAGTGCAGTCAGAATATAAAAGGTTGGGACCAGAGTTAGGAAAAATCAGTTCATGCTGTTATGGATTGAGATGGATAATAGAGAATATTATAAATCTACCTGAATTTCCTGTCTTTTTCAAGAATGGTCTACAAATCTCTGATTGCTATAAATACCAGCAAGGGAAACCACTACTTTGATTATAACAAGGAAAATGCATCTATAAAAAAATGCAGAAATGTCAACTATAGGCCACATATTTGCATATTTGAAATGATTTCTTGACCTTTAGAATGGCGCTTTTTTTTTTTTTTTTTTTTTTAAAGCAGTAGCAAATCTTGTTGTGTAATTATTAACATGTAAAAGGACAACATATGAGGAAAAATATCTCAAACTGATTCCTGTACTGTGAAGAAAAATAAATGGTCAGAGTGGGATTGTTTTGGTACTGATACATTTTTTCCATCTCCATGTTCCTCAACCTTGTCTAAAGAAAAGCAATACAATTGTCACCAACTGAGAAAATTATAGAAGTGGAAACTACAGTGTAAAGGGCCTGTGCCAGACATAGTGTCTGATTTGAGGCACCTATTCATTCAGCTAATCAGGAAAGGAAATCAGTGTCTCCTTGTAAAAATGTGATACTTTGGATAAATTTCAGTGCAAAATGCAAATTTTACAATTCAAACAAAATTGCGGAAATAACCGGTGATTGATAGAAATGGTACCTGGAAATAATATTCATCACTCTCTCATTATTTTCAAACAATTTTCATTTAATCTTCTTCTTCTACCTCAGTGTGCAGGTTTCTGTCAAGCAGTTTAGAGTGAAACTTCTGGAATTTTTAAAGGCTGTTTTAAGAAGGTGCTCAAAAGGGATATTGTTGGTGTGCTCATTCCCATAGCTTAGAGAAGACTGATTTGTATTACTTCTTTATGCCTGATATATGAATGAAATATAAATCTGGATATAAAAACAAGTAAACTGATTTGCGGAGTCAGATGCTGGAGAATGTCCTTTAGTTTGAGTGATATTCTTTTGCAAGAGTTATTTAAAAAGTCAAATATATATTGGTTCTTACTTTTGAAAATATCTTTTCCTGAAGCAGTTAGATATATACTTATTAATGAGAATCTCTTATCTACAGCTCTGTGTTCTTGCTCAGACTTGTCATTAGTCAAAAAGTCAAAAATTTGTGGTTAAAATTTCAGCTACACATTGTCTACATCTGACTTCCATCCCTGAAAGTTTTCAAGGTCAAGTTGCATAGGCCTTTAAGCAACCTGGTGTAGTGGAAAGTGTCCCTGCTCATGAAGGAATGTAGGGACTAGATGATCTTTAAGGTCTCTTCCAACACAAAGCATTCTATGATTCTATTATTCTAATAATTTAATATGTCTTCTATATGTTTCAGTTAAATTATATGTATTCATATATAATTATACAAAATTAAATGTTGCATATGTATGCAATATTATTATATAACAAATAACAAAAATGATGTGTTTTAACTCCCTTTTTGTAGATAATACTCAAATAAGGTAATTGTAATATGTCTTCCTGGAGTTCATAAATTGGATGCTTTTAAGTGTCTTTGTCAACCTAAAAGAATCTATGATTCTAAGACAAGTAATGTAATATAAATAGCTGTGTCCCAGAACTTTTGGAAAAGCAGTTCATGTGCCCACTGACACGGCAGAGAAGGAGCTGTGATAGTAACTTGCAAGAATCTTTGGGTTTGAGGTATATTACGTGGCACAACATTGCAAGTCAGAGAGCATTCTTGGCTGGTGGTGCTGCACAGATTAAGTGCTGTGTTGCTCAGTCTCAGAAGATAGAATTGGTGGAATGAGGAGAAAGGCACTGAAGTGTAATATGATGAAGTATAAGGACTTGCTCTTTCCAAAAGATGGGAGACCTCAACATTATGAAGCCACACTGAAATCTTTCTGAACTCAACTACCATAAAGATAAAAGTATATATTTGCTAAGCTGAAATAGGTTAAAGAGCAAACAAAGCATTGAAAGATATAGGTGTCCCTAAGGGAAACAAACAAATCATTTTTTATTAGCATTTAGATTAGGTTTAAATCTTTCTTTTACTCTTTGTGGCTCACCTCTTAGGCCTGGGTATAGCTCCTAACTGAGAATTTTTGTTGTCACAGGGTTTTTACACCTCATACAAAAGAGTAGTGCTTCAGTCTTTTTTTTTATACCTTAGTCCTCTCTTTGGGATTTGTTCAAATTAAGGACTTTTTCCTCTTCCCCACTGAGGTGTTTCTCAGGGTACAATGTCAGGTTATGCTGAATCAGAGTTAACTGGTGTCTGTGATAAAAAATATGGAGCTTTTATCTTTTATGACTGTCACAGGTGTGAATAGAAGGTTTAGACAAAATTTATTAAAGAAGCCTTGCCATTGAGTCATGAGGTGCAGAAAGAATGTCCCTCCTTTCTAATCTTGTTCTCTAAAAGGAGCCCGGGTGCAGCAAGATTCAGTCTTAGCCTCATATTTTGCCAATAGTTTGAATTTAAGGACTTATAGAGGTGTGATTGAACCACTTTTGTCCTGCAGGTTTTAATGATGGCAATCTAAGAATATTTCTATAAAATTAATCATTCATTATTACAAATGATGAGACAAAAGATCTTAAGGGGAATTATTTACTGCATAATATAAACACTAACACTATTAATATTATAGTATAAGAATAGTGCACTATATTAAAACAATTATTGAAATAATTTTATTAAAGTTAGCAGAAGAAATAATCATTAATTAGAGACTGATGTAACTCACACATACTAGCGCTCATGGGGAGATCTCTTCCTCTCAGCCTCGAGGAGCATCCTTGAGGGACATGCCCACCCAAGGGAGGAATCTCCACAGAAGAAGAGTCATGGTAGAAGAAGATGACTGTAGGAAAGTGGACTGGACTTTTATAGCATAAAGTGATTGACTGACAGTCATCTGGCTCCCAGTGGTTGCCTCACCATCAAGATCTTAATTTGCAGTTGAAGCCAGACTGGCGTCAACATCACCTGACCCATCTCAGCCTACCACCAATACATTTGCAAATAACGTATTGTCTTGGTTACTTTCCAGGGAGTAATGTTCTGCCAAACTAACCCATGGCAGTGGATTTCTGCTCCTCGCTCACACTGGACTCAGTATTTGTGCAGCCACAAGAGGGGCTGCCTCACCTAGCTGCTCTCAACATATGTAACTGCACTTTTACTCCTTATATCAATATGAAGGGAGTTATGACCTGCGTGCAGCTTACCCTGCAACTTGGAAAATGCCTATATTGCAGGTCATAGCCCTATTAACACTCTAGATAACTAAATGAATTAAAGTGCAAACATAGTGATCCCTAAATAAAAGGCAACCTTTCTCTTTCTCCAGTCATCCAGCTCTTCTGTGTTCGCAATCTGTGCTCCCCAAGGCATGCCAGAGCCAGTGCAATGTGTTCACCAGACTATTCTGTAAGACAGTTGAACTCACAGACTGGCCAAGCTTAATCTGTGAAAAATTATTTTTCTTTCGCATTACTAGGTTGAGTTTCATTACAGAGGAGTCTTAAAAATATCAAAGGTCTCACAGGAAAGAACTCACAGAGGCAGATGATGCTTTTATCTGAAAGTTGCTGGCCATTGACTTCTTAGCACCATTTACTCCCTTCTAACCTTTTCATTATTACAGGCTCTTAAAAATGGCATAATACAAACATCTAAACATAATGTTTCATTGTTTCTGAAACATTTGTCATGTTGACCAAAATGGTTCTTGAAATTCAATTTCAGTTCACATATGGCTTCATCTGTCCCTGGAGCTTTATTGTGCAGGGGAGTGGAGGAGGATTTTCTATAAAATAAAAATTTAATTGGCTCTTCTCTTCTGTCAAAGCTCCACACTATGTATTTTACACAACTTGTGCAAAAAATTTTGCTAAATATGCATCTTCATGTCTGTGTCAGGTTAAATGCAGGACTTCCAGCATGACAGTGGACACACTCTGCTTCTGGAAGGCTTAGTGCTTTGATAGGTTAAGAGGATAGAATAAATATTGTCCTTGATTGGGACAATTTTATCATGGATTATCCTATTTTGAATACCTTGTAATGTTGTTAATTACTGAAATTATTGGCTGCATGAATGTCAGATGTGCAAACAATAAGAAAGACCATATGAGTTCAATAGATTGCACTCGCTAAATTTGGTAGTGGATCTAGGAATATAAAGTACAGAGCATGCGGAAAGGGGATAAGCAACTCAACTGAAGTGCACAGAAAGTGCAAAACCACAGTTTTGCTCATCTTTTAAAAAATTATTACTAATTTGACTCATATAAATTAAAAACATCACTGAATATCCAACAGTGTCTGTAAAGCTTTGCAGGTGACTGAAATGCTTTTGCTCACTAAAGCAAGTTTCATTCTAAGTGTAAAGACAAATGCCTTGTTTAGTAGAAGACTTTAACACTTTGGCATCTCTTTAGCTCTTCAGAGTTTTGTGAAAACATTAATGCAGGAGTGTTGACTCCTATGAAACAGGCAAATATTATTATCATCCTTTTACACATGAGCAACTTGTGAGACAGAGGCTGCAGCTTGCCCAGGCCCAAGACCACACAGCAAGCTGGTGGAAGCGCCAGCACTAGGATTCAAGAATTCCTGGATCTCAGCCTAGTGCACAATCCACCAGACAGCCTGTCTGCAGCCCTTTGCTATTGCTGCATGAAGCTACTCAGTTTTTGCCTTATGAATATCTGACTGTGAAGAATTATGTCTCTTTTGCAAGTGTTTATGAGATTGCTCTAGGGCAAAGTTTTTTTCCCTATTGCTGCTGGAAAATACAGATTACTTTAGCAAAAATGTGGGGGAAGGGAAGCAAACATTCTGAAATAAAATTATAAACCAACTGTTTTACAACCAGACTAAGAAAATAGTATAAAAAAGCTCCAGTCAAAACTGTACTTTAGATTTTCTGACTGCAAGAGAAACAGGGAGGAGGTTATTTTATTGTCGTCACCTGTAAGGAGGGATTTTCAAGTTTCACTACAAAATAATGAAATCACATAGTCTCAGCTCATGCAGAATTTTGGTAAGGAGATACCAAACAATTGCTTGTAATTGATGAGTACCTTTGTGGCTGCCTCTGCAAAATACAGCTGCAGCCTAAGCATCAGGGACAAACCAGACCTTCAAGTGGGAGGAATGGAACTGCACAACTGTTTTATGGCAATGCTGCCATGTGAACCAAAGGCACCCATACCCATCCTATAGGTATAGCAATAAAAAAGAAAAAAAAAAATTGTGCCTTTTTATAATTGCTCAGTAAATTTATGTTCAGCATAAATGCTAAAGGCACAGAAACACTACAGAAGGCAGAAATGTACTGATAGAGAAAGTTTGGCTACTGTAATTTTTGGAAGTGGAATTTGGTTACTAGAGCATGAAAGAGCACTTCAATCAAGAAGTTGCTGGAGTTTCAGTTATTAGAAGTGCATTCTTGCTATCCAGAATGCTCTAACAGCTAAGTTAGGCCATGGTATTTGCAGCAACTCAGAGGGTAATGCTGCTGTGTGAATACTTCCTAGTAATTCACTGCCACTGTTGAGTTTTACAATATTGGTTCCCTATAATTCAGTTCTGGTTGATCCTGAGAAATTACTGCCAGGTATCATTGTAAATCCTATATCTGATAAAAGACTAACTCCACAGTTTTGAGAGTCCTGCCTTTGAAATAAGAACCACTGTTTGCCACAATCCTGGTCTTAGGAACCATTGCTTGCTGTAATCCTGGTTTCACAGGTATTTGCTGCCACGGCCAGCCTAGGAAAGCAGGTATGCATGGGGAGGCTGTGTAAGATGTGAGGAGCGGATAAATATTACCGAGGGTGAAGAAAAACAGGATTCTTCATTCAGCTAGGAAGAAAATTGTGACCCTCCATGCAGACTGCAGCTCTTTTATGGAGCATTTCCCCAGACAGATATAGAAGAATAGCATTCCTTCCAAATCCCCTTCGAAAAAGTTTAATAAAAGAGTACTTCATTATGTTGGTATCCTACCTCCAGATGATACAGATAGTGCTGTTTAGCCTGCAGTGTGATATTAAATACCTAGATCTGAATTTCTGCCTCAGTAAAATGCTGTAAACTCTGCTGAACTTGCTCTTTTCATCTGAGTCTGTCCTTTTTCTCATTTCTGTTGCATCTTATTGCCCAGCAGCCTATGTTGGCTTTTACTCTACATTACATGTACATCTACACTGCATCTACACAAGAAAATTACATAAAGTTGGGGCAGTGGCCTGTGACTATATATCATGTATATCCATACTATATAAGAGTAGACATGATCCCTTATGCATTTTCAACTTTTCTGCACTATCCCAGTCACTTCCAGGCATGGTTTGGGGGAACACACAGGTCAGGATGCTCTCCAAAATTCAGTAAGAACCAGGACAGGAGAGAGGAGATGTTTAACTGTAGGCATGCCAGACTAACACTTAGGAACAGGCAACTGGCCTGTTTTATTTTTTTTTTTATGAAAAGTAATTTGTGTGACTGCCATTTTGGCCACATTTTGTCCTTTCACCAATTTCAAAAGAAGCAGATCTCAGCAAATGCTTTGTTTCAATAGGATGTTTATATGTTTGTGTCTTTCTTATTTGGGACTTTTATTGTTTTGTTTTAATATAAAGCATTTACTACTGTCATGCTTTTATAAATTAGAGGATTCACAGTTTTAGGTTTTGCACCACAGATGATAATGCAGCCTGTGATGGTCCTAAATCCTGGCAGGAGTTGATTCCTGAGTTTTGGACCACTAATTAAAAAAAAAAAAGTTCCTATATACTTCAACATTGCACTTTGGTAGAGGGATCTCCTGTCGAGCAATGAAGACATTGCACCTTGTTCATTGTACATTGCTTATTTTACTTGAGCAATAAAGATGTTGTTGAGGGTGATATTCTCACCGGGTTACAAAATCCTTTGAGTAACCTGAGTCTTCAAGGACATGAAAACCTTGATCAGGGATGAGATGCTGTATACCTTAAGAATAACTGATCTTTTTATTTAATATCTAAAAATGAACTCTGAGGCATATTAGTCAAATTTTGTGTTAAGTCTGCTGGTATTGAGTCAGAGAAAGACCAGGAAGCTTTCTAAAATAATACAAATTGATTTAAAATATCACTTGTGGGGATGAAGATTCTTCCAGAGGAAAGGAAGGGCAGGGTGACTGAACCTGTTGTCAGTCTGAAGGCTAACAGTTTAATGTAACAAGGGAGTGAGGTTCTGGGCAGCTGTGTCTGTTGTGGTCACATAGATATGGCATTCTGAGAGCAAGTCAATGTCCATGGACTTCAATGTTGTCTGATTACTAAGAAAAAGAAATAAATTTATCACTATTGTAGACATCAGACTCTTTTAATGAAGTCAGTAATTTAGATAATTTTAAAAAAAAAATTCACATATCTGAACCAGCATATCCTTGTTTTCTGATGGGTTGTTAATACTAGATTTTTATGCAATTCCAATTGGTATGAATAGTAATGAGAGACTAAGAAAGGAAACTCAAATCATTCATTGTTTCTTCTCCAGCATTGGCCATGCTTTAAACTGGGAGCTCAGACTGTATGTATGAATCTTATTTGAAAACACTCTGCTGCAAAACAATAGATTTTATCAAATGCTACATTCAAACAAAGGTCTTTCTGACAATTTAGCTAGTAAAGGGACAATGGCATTTGCAGGCATAACACCCAGAGGCATTTAAGAAAGTGACTTTTTTTAAACCTATGCAGCACTGAGTTTTCAGAAAGATTAGAACTTTATGAGATTTGGAATCAAAAACTGACGTGACCTATATAAAAGAATCACTCTAATTTCTTAATTAAGCCAAGCTGTAACTGCACACTCGGGTAACAGCCGCCAAAGAAATTATGCAATAAATCTTCTGACTGTCCTCCAAGAATGTGGAGAGGAAGGCAGTGATGAAGGGGACAGAAAGAACAAGATGGGAATGTTTCATGTTATCCTCTTTAAAGCTCCCTTGCAAAGGGTCTGAGACTTCAAGCACACAAGCTAAACAACTGAAGTGATCACATTTGTAGTACTAGGTTGAAGGAAGAGCCCAAATGTTTTAACAGCTGCATTTTTAAGTTGTGTTTTGGGTTGTGGATGTTGGTTTTTTTTTTTCCTTTACCTCGTTTACTTCAGGATCTGATTTCCCTCTGAAGGGGTGGGCTCAGTGCCTGCCAGGAGCTCAGCAGGAAATGTTTACTCTGAGACACACAGAGATGTTTCCCTTTTTTTTTCTTTTAAGGAGGGAAGGTGGGGAATTCTCTCAATAGAAGTTCTCTTAAAACAAACACATCTTACAAAAATGTGTTAATCTGGAGATTTGTTTTTTACCTTATGAAAAATAAATCAAGAAAAACCACATCACAGTTTACTCTTGCATAGCTGTCTTCTCTTTCTACTGGACCAGCCTTTGCAAAGCATTCGTCGTTTGCAGTGTCTTAGGCAAGGAATTGAACTGCCCTGTGGATTTCCTGTGATTTCAGCCTTTGCTTGCTCTCTACCAGAAGAGCTGTATCACTGCCAGCCTCTAGCAGAGTTTGATAAAGCTGCTCCGAGCTGTGATTTTCACCAGCACAGCTTATTCTGGTTCCATGCAAATTTCTAACATTAAATACGGTTTTTTCATTACACTCCAGATGCAGTATGCATCCCTATGCACTTATGATGAATTTACTGAATGGACAAACTCTCCCAGGACCAACAGTAAAATAACAAGTGTGGTTCATCAGAAATAATAAACAGTGCCAAAGACCATGACAATGTTTCTCTTTTCTTCTCATCCCATAAACAGAGTTTCACTCTTGTGTTTGAGAGATTTCGAGCCAGTGGATGTACACAAAGCATAGAGGGAACAAATATGCTCACATCATTGATGATAAATGAACAGCATGACAAGAACAATATGCTTGATTCCTTCCCCAGCCTCCACACATACACACCATTCACAGCCACATGGGAGAACAAAAATACTTTTTTAAGACAAAAATAATACTGTCAGCTTAATGCAGTTACCCAAGAAAGCATGCTAGGAGTAAAACAAACAAAACTAAAAATAACCAACAACAAGAAGACCTGGCTGACAGTAAGATTTATTAGCTGAGTGATGATTCCAGTGTGATTTTGTCTTGTTGCTTTGAGACTGCAGAGCAACATGTTCATGTGTGGTCCCACCATTCAGAGTATGGTCAGATCTTGAGCTCTGTGATGGGGTTTTGGAAGAATCCTGATAATTTTTTTAAGCAGTCAGTGTATCATCCCACAAGGAATATTATAAATGCCTGCCATTTACTACTCTCAGTGTCTGCCAGTTCTCGCTGCAGTCACCAGTCAAGAACAATTCTGTTTGCAACTAGATAGGAATGAAGTCAGATCTTTTCCTGGTTTACTGAATGACAGGTCTCTGATGACAACATTTTTTCCCTGTCTGTCTCCACTTGGGAGTATGTAAAGAAATCTCTTCATTCCCTGGTTACACTTCAATTCTAAATTATCTTTAGACAATGTGTTTTGGTTTAGTCATCTGAATAAAGAGGCCCATTTTACTGGATAGAATTTGAGAAATTGCAATCCAAGAAAACTTGTGACCTGCTTCTTGGAGGTTATTACCAAAAGGAAAGAGAGAACAGAAGAGTTATTTGACAATTTCACCAACTTTCTCACTTCCACATACTCTACAAAGTGTTCATTTTGATCTAAAAATTTCTCAGGTGTTGCTAACCAGGATGTTGGAAAGGTGTCTATTCATCCTGTGAATGGAAGCAGCTCGGCAGAGTAGACTCTAATCACCTGCAGCATTAAGTCTAGCCTTCACTTCCCTAGGTGCTCTGCAAAAGATCCAGTTTGTGGCTTGTAGGCTAAGTCAGTGTAGCCAAGCTTATATCCGTGCTGCTGACATGAAGGGCCGTCTTGTCCCTGTTATTACTTCTCCTGTCCTGTTCTTATCCTACCTTTAGGTAGTAAAGAGTAAAATCCTGTTAGTCCTGTGGTAAAATTATTGAAAATCAGCTGTAAATGAAATGAAAAAAAATAATAAAAAAAAAAAATAATTGTATGTTTTTGCCAGTTACCAGAGTCCTCAATGGGAGTCATTCTCTGCTAGTCTCAACAAAATAAACTGATTTTTGCTGATTTGGGCATTCACAGAATCACAGAATAGTTTGAGTTGGAAAGGACCATTTAAGGGTCTTCTAGACCAATACCTCTGCAAAGTCGAGGGACATCTTCAAGTTTGACATTGTTCCATACCCTTATTCTCCACAGCAATATCTCTACCTAAAGTTCTGGATCCAAAAATGGATTGGAAAAAACACAGATTAAAACCCCCATAAAGCTACAGGTTTTGTCTTAGTATAAATCAAGGTGTTATTTCACACAGATATTACATATGTGGCATACATCATCATCTAGACATGAGCATTCCATGTAAATGATGGATTAACTGAAATCTCTCTCCCCATAGCATGGACAAAACAGGAAGAAAACAAAGCAAGAAAGTAAACATCTATATTTATTTTCCAAATGAGGGTTCCTTCAGGATAGAGGGAGAACTTCATTATCCCTAAAATTGTGTCTTTTTGTACCTGTGTTGAAATCACTCCCACTTGAAGAGGAAGAATGCATTTGGAGTCATTAGACTTCGAAGTTAAAAATTTACTGTAGAGTTTATTGTAGTTCAGATGAAGAGCTCACTTTCACAATCTGAGTGAAGGTAATTATATTTTACTTACCAGTCTGATGCAGCAATAAACGTGCTTTATGCATAAATGTCATTAAGCAGGAGTTACATCACTTTCCTTTTCTAATGGAATAACTTCCCATGGAATGAAAGGTGCAGGATAGGTGTAGACCAGTGAAGGAAATTATCTTGGATCATCTTAGTAAGACATGTTAATGGTGTGCACCATCCTTCCCACTGAGATAAACCTGACTCTTATAGCAAAGTTACTTTGGAAACATTCTAAATTTCTTAATTTTATTTCATTGCTATATTATTCTTCTTATCAAGATAACCTGACATTTTGGAGAAGGAACATCAGCAATCAAAAAAATATGAGGTTTTTAATAGCGTCAGAATGGTTCAAAAACTGTCATGGGATTTACATTCTAATCTTTCAAAAGGATACCTCCTTAGCATACAAAGACAGAAATATGAAAATTCCACTCCTTTAGTCTGATACCAAAGTGGTTTTTACATACTCTCATGATCTAAACATAACAGTTCTGTCTGAGCAACATTTGAACTGACAAAATAATCAGAGTTTCTCACTTTTGTATCTTTCCAGCCTAGACAAGATTTATAAGCTTTTCTGTCTGAAGGGTGTGTGACTAAGAGTGGATGAAGATGCACCTCTGTGTAGTGTACTGAGGAAAATGAAAACAAAAGGATAACAGAAGATGCCACCCCTCATTACTAAACCAAAAGACTGGATCTTAAGTGACACACAAATGTCACGTGGGAAATTTTACCCAGAGGGAAGAAAATAAAGCCTGAGTTGTTACAAATGAGCTTTTGAAAATACTGTTTACCAGACCATAGTGTCGAGGTATGAGCCTGAAGTGCAATATGCAAGCCACATCAATCTGTACCTTGAGGAAGTGAACATATTGCATTTAGAACCTTCATTTCCATGTGAAGTTATGGGATTAAATTGAATTTTTGAAGGGTAAACAAAACAAAACAAATGAGAAAGTGTATTGTTCGGACTTGAGAGACGGGAAAATTAATTTTAGATTGAAACCTATTCTTTCAACTTTTCTAAGTTTTTTGTTTCAATCTTTGAAAAAAAACATTATTTGCACAACTCCTGAGCAGAATTTGCTCTATGAAGGAAGTAGGAGGCAGAAGGAGCTAAGTATTCCCTATAGACTGCCCTTTCATTTTAGTGTCAAACAATGGGAGAGAGGCTGAAGGAGACTGCAGCCCCAGCAGCATGCAGCCAGGAATGTGATAGCCAAAACTGCCAACAATTTCCATGGAATGGGTAAGAAAATCTGTAATAGGACCTAGAAGTTAATTTACTTGCAAGTAGCTTCTTTATAATAGTCCTCCTTAATATGCAAGGCTATCCTGCACCTAGGTCATTCACAGGCTGTCTAAAAGAGTCATCATTCTTTTTTTTTTTAATATATAAACATCTAATTACCATGACAAACTTACTATACTTTTGTTCCATTGAATTTAAGTATCAAGTTGAATAGACAAACTATGGAAAATCATTTAGATTAGGTTACAGTCTAAGTTATTCAGTCTTCAATAGTTAATAGAGAAATGGGCACCTCCAGGAGCCATGTCATTTCATATTTGTGTATATTAAAATGAGAGGAGTAGAATAGATTCAGGAAGTTATTTTTCTCTCTCTCTTGCTTCTCCCTGCTAAGGGAAATTTTAGGTGGATAGTTTGAATGAAACATTTAACATCAACGTAGGTGCACATCTTGTCTCTGGTAGCAGATAGAAAAAGAGCATGGGAATCAGTACCTGAAGAGGCTGATTACTCCTCTGCCTATAGTGTGATGCCTTTGTGTCAGCATCCGGCAGATAGTAGTTTTGAGACTGACTGAGACATAGACAATATCCATATCATGCTTCTTGGTAAGCTTGGAAAGCCATTCTGAATGATTGTTTAACTCCTTCTTGAATCCATGTTCATGAACAATTCATAAATAATAATCTGTGACAGTGAGTTCCACCAGTTAATTGCTCCTTGTGTTCTTTAAACACAAGACTTGGTAACAACAAGGAATGAAGCAAAACAGGATTTCTTTCATATTCATCAAAGCTGTTACTAGTTTTAAGTTTAAATAGGAATATAACTAGGTTCCATTTGGTGTTACTATTTAATTGTATGTAATGTCTTGTATGGTTAATATAATTCTTTGAAATTGCTAAATAACATTCTAATTTCATCCTAAAATATTCACATGATGTATAAATCTATCATCTTTCATGGTTTTTCTATAAGTATATATGTATTCTTTGACTACTAGAACTTCAGAAACTCTTATGACTGTTAATCTTAAAAGTTGGATTGGCTATAAACAGTTCATTTCCATTAATACCTTAACAACACAGAAGCCCAGGGTTCACTACTATCAAAAAGACATGTGCTCCTAAGCCCTCATAAACTCTAGGGAAGATGATAGCTAGCACTTGGCATAGATCTATACAAGACTCTGTAATGTCTTTTTCAGTGCAATTAAAAACCTCTTTGAAAAAAAGAACTAAACTAATTCTGGAAGATTAAAATGCAAAATTTTTTTCATCCATCTAATAAAAAATTTAAAGTTTACAGTATAATATTCATTAAATCACCATATCATTACTGCAAATTATCAAAGACAAAACTAAATAGTAATTCTGAGCTTGAGAAAGGAAAGTACTACTATCCCATTAACAGATACATTCTTCATTCTCCCCTGTTGATAAAGAGCATATAAACTCAGAACAGCTGCCACTTCTAATAAAACTGAATAAATTCAACTTGTAAGAAATGCCTTTTTATAATTGCCACATCTTTAATAAAACACTGAATACTGTTAAAATGACACTGAGAAACAGAAGCCTTTTTTCTTATATTTCTTTAGTTCAAATCAAGTGAGATAATTTTATAATAAAGGAAAGTTTGTTATATTAAAAAGTTTGACCATGTAATTTATTTTTAAATATAAGTGTTACTGTTAAGAAAAGACACAGTGGTATGAGATGTCTAAAAGCCTGTGTTACACCAGGGAGAATCAGGGGTTAGCATTGTCTGCTCTAAGTGCGTACTCCAGGACCTTGAGCATGTCTGTGTATTCATGCACACACACAGGGGGATTTCTGTCCCAGATAGCAAAACATGCAAATAGTCATAGCTGGTGTACAACTAAGACAAATCTGTTTGGAAAAAAAAATCAATCACTGATAACCAGGACTATGTTCTTTCCTAAGATATGCATGGCATAATTTTGTCTCCCTGAGATACTAACGTGTATGCAAGTACGTAGATATGCTGTTACTGATCAGCATTGAGGTTTCAGTTTTGATTACTCAGACAAATCTGAAGTCAGTTATATGCAGTTTTTATATAGCTCATCATATTTAATTTGCATTAAAAAGGAAAATTTGGGACTGAAGCTGAATAAGCAAAATTAAATTTCTGCACTGCTATAATCACCCTCTAGTCAGATCTGTACCAATCAAAGTCTAATTTCTTCAACGTGAAGCTGGATTTTTGAGTGTTTAACAGTTTTCAATTATGAAAACAGTATGTTTCACAACACACTGATACAATTATATTCTTTAAGTGCTCTTTTGCAAAAACAAAAAAAGAACCCCATAGATCCTTCAGTAGAAAGCTAATAAATCTTCTTTCCTGAAAACAATACCTGTGAACAGTTTAATTATCTTTCTCTTTCTTAAATCTTCTTGCCAAGAATCTTTACTGGATTAAGTATTCAACACCAAGAGATTAAAGAAGTATATCCCTGTAGCTCCCACTGCACATATTTCCACATAATCACCAGGATTAGCTTTCTAAGGAAGTAGATCAAAGCTTTATTTCCTTGTAGTTATCTGATAATAAAGGCTAAGAATAAACCAAACTCTCATCACTTTTTCATGTAACCCCCACAACCAGATAGTGACTAAATAAGAATGTGAATAAAGTCAATGTAGAAAGCAGCAGTAGTCTACAACTGTTACAATAATAAGAACACAGCAGAGTAATAAAAAGAGGCTTGAAGGATGGTGAGTTACATAAAGTCTTTAAGGGTACATAAAGGAAGGCAATTAAGATGGCAGAGACTCTTGAAAATAACTGAATAAATATTCACAAATAAATACTACTTGTGTACACATCTGTGGAGAAAGTGTCCACTATTGCAAAATCCCATACTGCATTATGACCAGTCCTTTGAAAGAAAGATTTTATAAAAACTATCTGTATCTGATCAAGAACACAATGCTTATTCTAAGCAAGATCACTGGGTAGATCCATTCCTCAATATACATAATAATTCAGCTTGGCACTTTGCAAAAAGGTCAGTGCATATTTTGTTATTTTCCTGTACTGTTATGGACAGTCATGGACCAATAAAAAGACCTGTATTTGTACATAAGATCATTAATTTCTGCAGGGTTATGTGAAAAAGCGTACTTTGCCTACAGGTTGAAAACAAGGCATTCTGCGAATAGTGCTAAATTTTCCTCCATCTGGCTTATTTGAACACAAGCCCTCTGTGACTTTGTGATAAATTAGAAGAAAGGTAAGACTATTACAAAAATGTTCATGATACTTGACTGTTTTTAAAAGTTTTAGCATAAATAAAGCCATTGTAGTTTTTACTGCAACATATACATATTGTGTATGCATATAAGTGTATATGCATGAGTGTATATATATTCTGCTTTACTTGTGGGCGATTTTGCTCTTGAAGCCTACAAATGTTTTCTCTGCTTCTCCTGCTTTTCGTTATCCTGTGGTAAAAAAAAAATCCTTTTTGTCAGCAAAACAATTGAAAGCCAGGGCTTGTTATGACTTTGACAAATCACTTAGTCACTCAGAGCCTCATTTTACATACACAAAAAAAAAAAAAAAATGTCAGAGTACTGTTCTGGAGCTCAATTAATGGTTACAAACCATTCTAAGGACCCTGAAGGATGACACTACAGAACAACATTCTTGCATTTTCTTCTGCCAAAATAAACCTGACCCATTTGAAACTCAGTGTTTTTGGTAAAGCACAGTCATGTTGTGCAATTCATGACTAAAATGATTTGTAATCTGCAAGCTGAGGACTAGTTTTGTTATTCCGTCTCTTTTGCTTGTATTAGCCTTTGTTCTAAAAGTCTGTGAATAGTACTACCAAAACTACATGGCTCTTTTTACAGATTGTGACATTGTCGAATTGTGAACAAATACATGCATAATATGTAAGTGTACACACATAAGCACACAAGTCCTCCTGTGTGCATTGAACATTTTTATAAGCCATATAATAAAAATATCCAAAATGTTGATTTAATAGGAAGTAATTTCTTCTTATAAAATTTTGTAAAGACCTCTATAAAATCTGTATCAATGAATATTTAAAATTATGTCCTAATTTAAAGAACAAGTTAAACCCCTGAATAATTTCTTCCTACATTTGCTAGCATGTTAATCTAAATTTAATTAAAAGATAGTACCAGTGAAAGAGCAGAAACAACACATTGTTTTACTGGTGTTTTATTAGCACTTTGAATTTTGCTGTGTGTTCCATTGATAGACTGGGTATAAAGATTGCTATTTGTTTAATATCCTTATTCCTTCAGCAAACCAAACCATTTTATTTTGTCTATGACTCTAAAGACAGTAATTTTGAATATGCTTTTTATCCTCAATTCTGTCTCAGACAGAGCTCATTTATGTAGTAGTCTTACTCTTCATTATAACTGTGCTAAATGTGTTTATTTCCTTGCTAATTCCTCTGCCTCAATCCAGATGTACAGCCCTTGTATACATATCTATGCAGCAAATGTGAACCTTCCAATTTTTCAGGTTTGCATCTGACCCTCCTATCATGGAAGGGACAAGTTAGACATTACTAGCAAAGCACTGCTGTTTCCCTCCAATTCTCCAGAGAAACACATGGTGAGCAGGGGCCTCAGGACAGGTCTGCAGGGGTGCACATCCTGGATGCATTGCTAGAATATAATATTAAAGAAAGAAGTGATAGAATGTCAAGTGTGAGATGTTCTACTTGAACCTGGGGTCACACAAGCAGTGCATACAACACTCAGAGAGAAAATTCAAAGTTGCAGACACAGCTTCCCTTAAAGCTGCTGTTAGATACTTGGATGACATTTTTGAATTGGCATTTCTTTAACTGCCACCTGCAATGCCAAATATTTTAAGTGGATGCTACGCGTTAGTTTGGTATTGGAGGTAGTAAAAATCTCAGATTTCTTCAAACTGCATCTTTTCAAGGCTACAAAGACAAGCTATGGAAGAAACTCCATTAAAATATTTCGAACTCCATATATCCAGTACATTTAATTGGTTTCTATCCTGAATAAAAATTGCCCTTTAGAAATATTTCTATGGAAGAAATTAAGTGTCTTATGCTTTGTTTTGCATTTTTTAAATTTTTGTTTGTTTGTTTATTTTAATGAAGGATTAAGCCTTTGTGATTGGAATTGCTGACACTAGCTTGCATAGGTAGATTCTTTTGGTGAATTAAAAAAAAAAAAAGTCAAGTAAGTAAAACACTGGTACTTCATATGTTTATCTTTATAGTTGAAAGATTGCAATACTTCCAAAATTACTAGTGATACAAAAGTTGACTGTAATTTTCACTTTGTTTCAATTATAAAAGAAATATGTTTATTTCATATGAACTAAAAGGTCCATTAAACACCAGATAGTGTTTGTTACCTAGTCAAAATGGTATATAGATAAGTAACAACAGTAAAATGAGGATGGGGAATGACAATACTGGTTTTCATCTTTGGGGCATTGTTCCAAGTCATTATGCACAGGGTTTTTTTCCAACTTTTGCTTTTATTTGCTTGTACTCAGAAATCTTCACACACTAAAATTCTGACTATGACATTCCTAAATTAATAATGAAGTCAATTACCTTAATAAAATGAAAACCAAATAATTTATTTTTATGCACTGGAAAACTTAATAGTAGAAAGTATTTTTTCAGTTCATGAGATTTTTCTGACCAGTGTGAGCAAATGTGAATGAAAAAGATGGAGTAACAACTAACAGGTAGAAAAGCATTGTACAGAAAACTACTGAGATCTGAACTGTACTGGAAAAAAATGAGATCTTAAGCCAGACCTGCTGCCACTGATAGTGACACAAATTTTATCTTACATTTACTCACCCAAAGTTAATAAACTTGTAACAATTGATTTTCTGGGAGCCAATTACAGAAGTTTCTCAAGATAGCTGCCATATATTATTAGATGTGACATGTGAGTGTATTTTTTTGTCTTCATGAAAGACGAATTCTTACTAAAAATCCAGCCTTTTGATGTTCTGCTGGGACCCATCATCTAGTGAGCCAAAGACAAAGGATGAGCCACTGGATGAGCCAATTTAGTCAAAATTGTTTCTTGCTGAATATTATTACCCATGGATGACTCCAGCACTGGCAAAATCAAAAATACAACACATAATTTATTATATCTAAAATCAGAAATCATCATTACTGCAAAATCAAATGAAAATGAAACTAATTAACAGAGTTAAAATGCTACAATGAGAGTCTATCATCACAATTCTTCCTCCTCAGAATTGTTCCCAGTCATTACAGACTCCAGTCCATATAATGGTGATCACAGGACTCAGTAACTAAATTAGTCCTCACTTGTTCTCAAAAATACAATTAACCTTGCTCACTTGATTTTTATAGCCTTGAGATGGTCTTGAAAAGAGGTTCTGGTGTAATCATACCAACGAGCAAGTCCAGTTAGCACAGTGAAGATATAATGATGTGAACTTTAAGACCTTTTGTGATTTAAAAGAGACAAAAAACATATATAAAATACCAAGGTGATTTTCATCTTTGTGGAAGGAATGCAGAAAGCACTGCAGTGATTTCACATAGAATTTGTAGAAATTCTCTTTTGGAATAAAATATAATGGGTTAAATTGTTGTATTAGTTCCAATGAGTTTCTCCCCATTCACTTGCCAACTACTGCCACTTGTCATTCCTATAGTACTTTGTGTGCTCCCAGCTGATTTTTGATGCTAAGCAGCATATGAAAAGAGGACATTTTAGCACCATGTGATTATCTAAGATTTTATGGACTGTGACAAGATGCACTACATACCACCAGCAACAAAGTTCTACAGTCTCAAAACACATCTTCTGTCTGAAATTGATATTTTCTTTTATCACTAGTGCTTATTTCATGTGAGGTGTGCAGATAATCCATTTTTAACATGTAACACATCAGAAGTTCCTATATTGCTTTCATATTGCCTGTTCATGCCAATAAAATATCAGCCCAGACACTCTTTGTCTGATCTTCAAGGACTTTTGAGTATTTGCAGTCTATATTTATTCCAGATGGAGTCCCTAGGTGTTCACTGCTCTTCCTGCAGCTCCATCAGTGCTGGCAACAATGGGAGTTCTAATGCAGACAAGAAGTTTGTCTTTTTATGGCCAATGTTTACTATACAGCAATAAATCCATATGGTGAAGTAGAGCGGCTGCCAAGACTTTTTGCATACTCGAGCTGAAATCACCCCTAGCTCATGTTAGTCTAATGGTGGGAAATTCTGCTAAAAGGCTCATTGTAGACACACTTCACTGTACTGTACCTCTGCTCAATAGATCATTCATGAGCACCCAGCCCCCTCTCCAGAGAACTTGTAGAGTTCTTGTAGAGCAGGAAGGGTTGGAGACAAGGCTGAGCTTCTTACTTACAGCTCAGGCTCAGAGCTGGTTTATTGTTGTCATAGCTACGGGCTCCACATGCCTCCAGTCCCTGTTTTATGAAAAGAATGATGCAGTGTCTAGCCTTACAGCTGAATATATAAACCAAATTAGTCTACCATGCCTCTACCTGTTTTGTGGCTCACAATGAAAGAAGTAATATATCATGCAATCAGTCTTGTAGCAGTTATATTCTGTAAACACTAAGTCATTACACCGAGACTTTTTTTATTTGCTCTTTAGAGTCCCTTCTGAGTATAATAGACTGCAGATTTCAGTAAGAAAGCTAATTCAGAAGAGTCCTCTGTGATTTGTCAGAATTTCTGTAACATATAAGTTAAAAAGTGCATTTCAAATCCCTTTTCACATTCTGTTTTTTGCATAATCCCACTCACTGAACAAGAAGCAGAAAGACAATGTTGAATACCAATGATGGCCCTCAGTGCCAGGGTAATACTATAATCAAACTATTCCTAATGTAAGTAAAAAAGAGTTATGTAGTCCTGCAGAGATCTGTTAACTTTTCCTGAATAGAGCAAGAGTCTCATATGATCCCAGCTTTACTAGAACATTAAGTTATCCCTTAATGGTACTGAGGTAAGGCAGTGAGGGAAGACATGTCCTGTGATACTGCTGTTGTCAGTGTTGTTTGAAAGATGGGAAAGGAAGGAAAGAAAGCTTTAAAAGGGTGGCCTTGACTGAACAATAATGTATAAGAGGGGAGAAATGAGTATCAGAATAAAAATGTGTACATCTCAGCATATGATGGTGTAGTCTGCATACCAAGGATTTGGAAGAGAAGGTAGTAAGAGGAAAAATAACTACCATGAGGGGTAGGGAAGGTGTAAATTGGCTTTAATTTCCACCTCCTTTGCTAGCTTGTAAATTCCACAAATTTTGATTCTCTACAGGCTCGTTTAAACTATACATGTCAGTAAGAGGAGGTGTGTGATCACATGGTCCACCATCATTTTACATTCTGTCTCTGTGTTTAGCAAAATGAACCTCATCCTCACTTACCTGCAAAATTCCATTAAACCATTTTGGCAGGGTAGGCTGTAAATGACATTTATAGTCAGGGAAGTGTAAAGGGATCTCAGAGCAAATAAAAAAAAGAAGAAAGTGTTATGCTTTTACGGATCTGAAGTATTTCTTAAAAAACAGATAAAGACAGCTTTATTATCTATGAGGGAAGGAACAATGTAACAAAGCATAAATTGAACGTAGTCCCCCAAATTAAATTCACCCTGGCTACAGCAAATTGAATGTTTGGACTCATCAACATATTGTCAGTATTTCATGCTACACAAATTCTTCCATGCTGATGTTTCTATTTCTTCCTGTTGTGGAGAGAATTAAAAATATAAAAGTGTGTTCAAATTAATATATCTAGATGTTATAGAATAGTACTGTAAGTCTCATCAAGGCTGCTACATTCTCTGCAATATCTCACTTGAAGGGTTTTAATGACTTGGCCATTTCAGAACACATCAAGACTGAAAAAGCAAGACAAAACCCAAAGAATGTTTTTGCTGTCATTATGAAATTGTTTCAACTTCGGAAATAGCGGGTTTTTTATTCTGAATTTCTACTACCTGGCTCTACAGTGATATGAAAGAAAAAAATATACAGCTTTTTGTTCACTTTTTGAGAAATTTTGGTTACAAAAACTGTTTAAAATAAAATAAGAACTCAAGGAAGCCCATTTAACTAAGACCTTTTAGGGCTATGTGAAGCTGCATCATATTTGCTTCTTTAAAAGAGATGTCTACAACACTGAAAGACAGTATTAACCCAATGGGAAAATATCTGTTACTATCATTAGTTACATTTATATGTGTTTTTGAAAAGATATGAATGTTCTCTGTATAGATACTGACATCTTTGCGGCAACAAAAATAAAATTAATTAATTAACTAATTAATTAATTATTGAGTGCACAGTTCCACATTTTACTTGGAGACACACATTCAGTTCATACATTAAGTAGTGTTTTGTGTGTCATATAGGTGAGAACCATATAGTACTTTCTGTAGAGCTCCTAAAAAGCCAAGAAATACAGTGTATATTTGATCTGTGGGGGGTTTTTTAATTTAAATTATAAGAAGGTACACCAAGACACTTTTAGTTATTACAAGTTGTCCAATCTTATTTACACAAAATGCATAGTATTGGAGAAAATGTTTAATAAATATGGACAAACACAGCCTGCTGCAAAAGCTCCTATATGTAAGGGGTATGAATCCTGTTCTATTGGCCTTGGAGATGGTCTAGACTCCTAAACATGTAGTAAGATTTCTGTTGAAGTCTCTCTTCTTTTAAATATGTTTGATTATTTTTCTAATTTCTTAGAATATTTCTTCATATTTTTATTGAATAATTCTTTTCATGCTACAGAAGAAAATACAGTAACAAATTGAGTAATACATATTTGCAAGCTAAATTTAATGCAAATAGGAAACTATAAAGCTAAGTAACGAGTGAAACAGATTGCATAAATATTACATTTTAGGGTTGCATAGTACAAATATGTATAATGCATGTGCTGTATGAGAAAACATAATGGGAAAGTAGGATGGCTATTAAGTTTCTGACACATTAAGTCCGTATCCTAAAGAGTAAGTGAAAAAAGTTTTTTGAAATTCTTTATGTTACCTGTATTTTAAGAGCTTTCACCAAAATGAGGTATGACCGAAATAGAGAAAACAGAGGGCTTTCTAAGAGAAACTATACATATAGCTGGTAATGCCTTTCCAAGTCTGTAAGTTTTCAGAGCAGATAAAACCTACAGATCATGTATTCCAACCTCCTGTATTCGCAACCCATTTCACCCTAATAGTTTATACTAAGGCAAACAAATTGAGTCAAATAAAAACATTTCTACTTTTGAGGGCTGAAACAACTGTTTTCTCTCAGCAGTGAACAGGAAAGACCCAGGTTCCACCACAGCCTGAGGCTTCTTCAGTAGTGAGGAACTCATTATGTAAGAAATGTTGCAAAGATTTGAGATTAATCATAATCTAGGACAAGGAAAATCGACAAGTAAATACAACCTCTTCTCAATGATAAACAAAATCCAATGAAACAGCAATAACAAATGTCTGATCTGCAGAGAGAGAATGTATTTTTAGTCTGAGTCCTCACAATCAGTTTGAGCTCTTGCATATGGATGCATACCAGCCTTAGTTATACAATTAAGATTCTTTGTACCTTATCTGGATTTTAACTTGACCTATATTTATGAACTGTCCATTTACTACACCTTCAAAACTAAGATCTGGCTAAACAAAGAAACTCAAACATACATCGCTTATAAAGGGAAATTAAGAGTAATTAATTTCTCCTTGTATATAACTGCCTGAAACTCTCTTTGATCAAAGTCATTGCCACAGGTTTTCTGAGGTCAATACAAAATGTATTGTATGCAAATAGATTATAATTTTTGCACTCTTTTTTTTTTTTCCTAGAGCAAAGAAGAGTTCCCCAAAATGCAGAATTATATGTCAAGCCCAAGAAAATAATTGTGAACATGTTATTCCTCTGCCATTTCTGATTTCCTCACATATTTTCTTCTAATGATTCCAAGTGATCCTGCATATAATGCCTTTCTGCTGTAATGTATTTCTACATTTAACTACTGTTATGAAAGCACTTTATCATTCAATTTGCCTGATTTGAGATACACTCACTAGGCTTTTTAACATTTTTCTTCTTGTTCAGTATCAAAACTTTCCTCAGTATCACCTGAACATACAAGCTGTTTTCTACAAAGAAAGAAATTCACAGAAGCTGAGCTCCGTTTAATTTGCATTATAAGCTTTATACTGTCAAATTCATCCTTACAATGGCTCAAAATCCTTAATCGTTTTGTATCTGCATTCTTTTCAAGTATAGATGATAGCAGTGATGTGCTAATCTAGTATAACAGTGCTATTTATGGAAGTAATATTGCATGTCTTCTTTCACCTTGTGTCATGCTTACCTATTAAATAACTAAGATTCACATGGATTTTATTTGCCATAGTCTGTCTTTCATAATTTGCTCGTACTGAGGGATATTAATTGCTCTGGATTCTCAAATTTTGTGTGCCTCACTGCTTTCCAAGACAGAGTTTTCTGTCCTCTTATGCTCACCTTCACTCTTGATTCCCAGCTACACTATCTTACATTTGGATATTGATAAAAGCTTTTGACTGAAGGACACTCACTTAAACTATGCATAATTCTCGGTAATTGTAACATACTCTCTCCCCTCGTTACTTCTCCTCCCACAAACTCCTTTCCACCTACAAAACCTGCAATGAAAAGTATCGCCATCTTCTTGATAACCAACACAAGAGCAACCTGGCCTTTACAGTAAAAGCTGATCCCTGCAAGACCTACTATTGATCTCATTCAGGAAAATGATTTTGTAGTAACTGGAGTTTAGGTCTGATTGACTCCTTATTCTTCAGGCACCCTTCTCTTCTCCAGGATGAGCAGCCCCAACTTTCTCAGTCTGTCTTCAGGGAGGAGGTGCTCCAGTCCTCTTATCAGCTTCATGGCCCTGCTTTGGACTTGCTCCAATAGTTCCATGTCTTTCTTATGCTGGTGACACCGGACCTGGACACAGTACTCCAGGTGGGGTCTCACAAAAGAAGAGTAGAAACAGGATAAGAATCACCTCCCCTGACCTGCTGGCCACGCTCCTTTTGGTTTAGCCCACCAGGATATGGTTGGTTTTCTGGGTTGTAAGCACACATTGCTGGGTCATTTTGAGTTTTTCATCAACCATCACCCCCTAGTCAATCCCGGCTTGCCCGCTCTCAATCACTTTTCTGCCAAACCTGTGGGTGTGTCTGGGATTGTCACAGCCCAGATGTAGGACCTTGCACTTCACTTTGCTGAACTTCATGAGGTTTGCATCGGCCCACCTCTCAAGCCTATCAAGGTCCCTCTGGATATCATCCCTTCCCTCCGGCACGCTGACTGCACCTGACTGCTTAGTGTTATCAGTGAATCTGCTGACGGTGTATTTGATCCCACTGTTCATGTCACCAACAAAGATGTTGAACAGTATCAGCCACAGTACTAGTCCCTGAAGGACATCACCTGTCACTGATTCCATGTGCACAATAATGTGGTTGAATATTATGTGATAATGAATATTCTGACTGATGTATTCACCCCAAGGTATGCTTGAGCATCTGTTGTTTATATAGGCATGACTCATCATTCTTATTAAGATATTGAAGTGGACAAACATCTTTCTCCTTAAAGACTATCAAATGGGGGAAAAATAACAAGAGGCACATTGGATTTTGTACTAGTGATGACATGGAACATGCATCCAGGTGAGATATGTACTTTAATTTCAGCACTGTTTATTGCCTTAGGAACTTAGGGTCTATATTTGAGGAAGATGTTTTCCTGGCTTGTATTGTAAAGTAATTGACTATACAAGTAGCACATTAAGAGTGAGTATAGCTATGAAGCCTTACTCATTACTTACTCATTACATAAATGCGCACATTTAAATATAATGTTACTAGATCACTAGCAAAATACAGTACAGTATGAGGTGGTATCCGCTCTATCATATGAATCCTTAAAATCAGTTTTTGATGGTTTTCCAAAACACTTGACCTTGACAGAAAATTATATGCTATGTGAAATAAACTACATCATGAAAGTTTCTGTTCTGTGTTATACAGAAAATAAGGGACGTAATGGTCTTCTTGTAAGTAAAAGATGTCTGAATAGTTTCTGAGTGCAAGTCTAGTCACTATACTAAACTTTAATACAATGATTACTACAATAATGTTGGGTTGAAGAAGCAGTGCATTTGACAATGTGAATGGTTTCCTCTTATTCTGTGAATGACTCCAAATGTAAACATTGCACTACACAAGCTTCACATTATCATCTGTTCTGATTTCTGAATACCAGAGTCCTCAAAACTTTTCACCCACTAGTGGGAAGAGATTGAGTTTTCTATGTCAGCCCATCTTTACTTCTATCTTTCTTTTTGGATGTTAGCAAAGCCCTTCAAAATAAACATCAGGAAAAACTGCAGGCATACTGGCTGTGCCAATTATTTTTCTTATTTTATTTTCCCTGCTAGTTTTATCATTTTCAAAGGACATTTAAACACAACAACAACAACAAAAATACTTAAGTATAATGTAACTAACTCTGGTAGAGCAGTTACACCTGTCACCACATATTGATGCAATCTTAGAGAATTACTGCATATAAAATATCCTAAGCAGGAGGTGGCTTAGATCTCCAGTAATAAAGGTCAATTAAACAGTACTGATCACAATAGAGACCTCCTGGAACACCACTCATCACTGATTTCCATCCAGACATTGAGTCATGACCATCCAACCAATTTCTTATCCACCCAACAGTCCAGCCATCAAATCCATCTCTCTTCAACTCAGAGAGGAGGATGTTGTTTGAGATATTGTCAAAGACCTTACAGAACTCTAGGTAGGTGGCATCCTTAGTTCTTCCCTTGTCCACTGAGCTGCTTTCAGACTCCAGCTGATACACATATTTGCCCTCAGACAGTACACAGGCCTGGAGTCAAGCTACCCATATTATCTGTGCTATGTTACAGTTACTTCCACTGCAATTCTTCACATGTGTTAGGGCTTTGAGAAGCAATCGGGGGTTAATCCATTCTCTATGGTTTAAGGTGTTGCTGTTCCTCATTGCCAGTTCCACACTTTTTCCAGCAGGAATACTGCTGTAGCATAATTGGTAGATGAAGATATGTCTGTGCCAACTACTTTTCAAAAACATATGCTGAATAAACATTTTGCTTTTAAATGAGCATATGAGGGTCCATGTACAAAAGCTCTCACAAAAATTGTTTCACAAAAAATCTGCACAGTGTATAAACAGGTTTTAGAAACAACTTTTTCAGCAGAACATACACACTAACTCATACCTTAATTCCAGAAAACCTGTAATGCTGTGTACAACAATGTTAAGTTGGGCTTCTGTGGCCTAACAAAAATGGTATGATTGTTGTTCCTTCCCAATGAACCACTGTTTCATTCTACTTTGTATTTAGTTGTCTACTATATCTGTTTTCATTTTCATTTCTGTAGCCTTTACCCTCACCCTCACAGTATTTTCAAATAGATGTATTTTTTAATTTCCTTTTTCTGATGTCAGTTAATAGGAGATACCAAGGGAAGACTACAAAATAAAGGGAAATATACAGTGATTTTTTATCTCAGGAAGGGTATAAATCCCTTTAGAATGACAGTGGTTTACACTTAGCATCTCTATAACTTAATTCACACCTTAGTTGTTAGTTTCCTTGACACTTGTTCACAAACTTCCTTCATTCCTTCCATGGTGCTCAAAATAGTCTCAGGCATGGTCATTTGCTTGCAAGCAGCTGGTCTCTACAGCTAAGAGCGGAGGCAGAGAAAGATGCTTTCAGAACCCTTGCCAATAGTGTGTGTATGGAGGGCAAGAGCAATAAACTCTGTGAAGACTACTTGAGAAGCTGAAAATAGTTAAGAATTGTGAGTAGGATTGCAGCTGGCTGGAAATATTTCCTTGCAAACTTAAAATTTCTTATGACCCCTACCCAGTAAATTCTCAAACCCCAGATGTAAGATCCATGTCGAAAGCTTATGCAGGCTGAACCATTCAGGTCAAAACAAAATATACATTGAGATGCAATATGAATTACATCAGATAGAAGACCAGCTGATAGAAAGGCTATTTGTTTTGTTGTTTCCACCATCATTCTTATTCAGCATATTTTATTACATTGTAAAACATGTGCTGATGAAAGCTATTCAGTGGTGCCTGGCAAAATCTGAAGCACTTACACACCCCAAACACTGGACACCTGACTTCTACTTCTTGCTGACACACTGGATTTTAATATCCTGGGACAATTTGACAGGTAGACAGGCTGAGTACTTAATGTAAATCTGAAAATACAAAAACAAGTGTTTTTTAAAAAAATTCTTCTTTCCCTTTTCAGTCTCAGCTTTTCATTACAAGACTATTTTTTTATTTTTCAAGAAAATGAAGATTGCTTAGGAGGTGGGATATGGGAAAAAATTTTGGATATCTTAGATCTTGTATTTTGGAAAACACAGAGATGTCATTTGCTCAGACTTCGTAAAAAGAGCAGAACTCCATAAAATATGAATGGTATTTTTGTAACAATTTTTTACTGAATTTTCATCCTAATTTCCTTTTAAAATTATGCCTCAGAGTAATATAATGTGACTAACCATTTATTATATATAGCATTGAAAGCTAACTAAAATAATAATGTAATAATTATTGGTTAAAACACAGCAAACTCTTCAAGAGGTCATTACCTTCCTCTATCACTGCAACAAACCACAGCTGGTGAGTTTGGTTATGTCTCTACATTCCTCTTTCAGACAAAGGAAGTAACAACATGTCTTTGCTAGCCCACTTCAATATATCACTTGAAAAAACAAACTACATGCAATATACATGCAGGATAATATTACCTAAAGGAACACAATAAAATCCAGTCCAGATAAATAAAAACAGAATTGCCAAGGTTTAGCATGCCTAGGCATAGAAACTATACACTTATGCCTCTAGAAAATAACTAATAAACTATTTTCATTTTAAAATTTCAAGGTCATGCCAAGACATGGAAAAAAGCATAGTATTCAAAGTCAGGACTTAGTCTTAATGAAAAAAAAATTCCCTCTTTGGTCAGAAAAAACCTGGAGATCAACATATTTATGAAACTTAGAGTCATATACTCTTAGAAACTTAAGAGGCATATATTTGTATACTTAGAGACATATACTCAAGTCAAGCTCAACTTCTATTTAGATCCAGATTAAATGGCCATTATTAGAAAAATTTTGATCTTGGCAAGTATCTTTGTAAGTCTTGTCAATCAGACTTTGTTATTTCTCAGCACTGTCCAAAATCTTATTTTTAGTTAAGGTTATGCAAGAATTGAGCTCTTCTGAAGAGCTGGTTGGAAGTAACTGAAAACTGCCTGTTAACTTTAATCATTCCAAGGATCTTAGGCACTTCATGTTGCCAGCATGCAGAACTTTGCTGCACATTCAGCATTTGGGGAATTTGTAAAGAAGTGCAAACATGTCACAGTGCACAGCCTCACGCATGCAGGCAAGGACAGAGACAGTTGGAGAAAAATGAAGCAATGCAAAACCACCAGAAACTGATCATCATTTTTATTTATTTGTCCAGGAAAGCAAAACATGACAACACTGTATGAGTGTCAGATGTGAAGGCTCATTTGATGATTTGTTGCTTGGGTTTTTCGTCTGGTTTGTTTGTTTGGTTGGTTTTGTTTGTTGTTTGTTTTTGTTTTTTTTTTTTCCCCCAAAGCAAGTAATTCTTGCATTCTAAAAGCTGAAAACTAAAAGTTCTGTCTTACATGACTCTGACAGGTAACTCCAGTCTCTGGCCCAAGCTAAAATATTCTAAACCCTTAATAAAGCAAAATTAGACAGAAGTCATTAATTTATTTCATCATTTTCAAAGTGGTTTGTGTTCATGAGAAAAAAGGCAGAGGAATGTAAGAATTAACATCAATTTCTGTAGCCTAAATAAGTGAAGGGCTGTAGCCAATGGTCTGCACCACACATTGCCAGGCATGTTGATCATACTTTTAGAGTGGAAAACAAAAGGACACTGTAATCAAACAGAAGGAGGTTCAAGAGACAATAAGAGAACATGGATGATGAGGTAAAGAAAAAGGAGAGTGAAGATCCCACACATTGTGCAGTAAAGAGTAAAAAGCCAAATATTTCTCTTGTATAACTCTTTTATTGTTCCCTCCTCTCTCACTGTCTTCTTGAAATGTATTTGTTTTGTGTTGTTTGCAACACCCTTCTCCAGCTCATTTGCCACATTATTGAGCTCTCTTTCATTTGGTCCTGATCAGCCAAGCTCTGTTGTCCTAAACTTTCTGACTCACTTTCACACATCAGCCTAGTTTCTATAGTGAAGAGACACCAAAGAACAAAAGTCTAACTTTTTAACTCTAGAGTCTAGACTTTTAACTTAGAGTCTAACTTTAAATTTCTTAACTCCTCCATGCAACAAATTCCCTCAGCTCTGGACCTTCTTATGAGTTCTTTAAATGTCTATTTAAAATCATCATACATAAAAATATACATGTATATGATCTCCTTGACCTATGAAATCCCACTCTCATGTACGAAATTCCTGATCACTTGCTATTTACCACTAAAAGCCTCAGAAAATTTAACATGCTGGATGTGGAAAAGCAAGAAGAGAGAATGTCATTGTTTGTTTTCTGTGCACTGGAGTGAAAAAACATCATATTAGTGTAAGTTTCTTTCTCTGATGTCTCCACATATTAGGTGAATAAAACGAAATTTTTATGAATTTTAGCCTGTTCAGCATCAAAGAAGAGAAAGAGCACATGAGCCAGTCAGATGAAATGCATCTTCAGGGATTAAGTCTGCTATAGCATTATCTGTATTCCTTTCTGAAAATATACACTGCCACATGAGCTGCAATGAATATTGATTACACTATTTGTAGCCAGTGTTTAAAAGACTCATGTTTGCTCTGGACTTTCTGAGTCATTGGAATAACTCTGACGAACCTCAGCCCTGTCCTTGTGATCAACCAACCACTTGCATTGTTAATTGCTGGTTATCATGGAAGTAGCAAATAAAACAGCTTTCTATATAAAGCAGTTTTGGCTTTATATAATCTCTTTTATATAATTAGATACTTGTTTTCAAATATGGGCAAATATTAAGCTGCTTCCAATGATCTAAACTAACTGGCATAAAAAAGCCTAAGAGGTCAATGAATCTTGGGGAAATTTTGTCATTTAATTTCTTTGCACATGAATCATTTAAATTACTGATTAGAAAACACTTTCACTGAATGACTTAGCTGAAGAAAACTTCAAAATCAAGCTGACTTGTCCCAGCAGGAATGGTGAAAAAATGTCCACAATAAAGGTGCCAAAATATCAGGGAGGATATAGAACGCAAAGAGATAAAGAGCCATAATAATTTTTTTTCTTACTGACAAACCCTTCAAAACTCCTTCAGATAATCCTAAATATCCTGATTTAAATAATTATTCAAAATTTTATTGGAAATGAAGGAGGTTTTAAAGTGCAATCACCAAACCCATACAGTTTATTTCACAACATCTTACCATTCAACTTTAAAACGAATATAACTCAAATCACAATACAATGATGACTGATGTTTTTCATCAACGCCAAATTATCATTCCATCATGGCACAGGACTTTAAAGTAGACTTGTCTGAGCCAAGTAAAGCACAAAGTGAGCATCTGAACATCCAGATCTGTGCTCTTACAAAATTACTTACCAAACCACACTTATTACTTTCTAACATGTTAGATCATGTTAGTTCTATATGGGTATACAAGATGAGGCATTTATTTTAATCTTCTGTTCAACTATCTCATTTCACCATTTTCTGATATTTCATATGATATTTCATCATATATGCAAAGAGATTTAGGGTTTATTTTTAAAAGGGCTAGAAATGGAATTCTTAGTATTTGTGGGATCCGTTAAAAAGTTTTTTTCAAGTTCACTGGACTTCTCCAAATATTTTATGTTGGTGCATTCACAGGCTACCCATACATCTTGCTGGGTACTTCATGATCAGATCATTACAAGTTCTCTGAACTGTGGAGAATATGTTAGATACATATTTTACATTTTTTTATAACTATAACATGTATAGATAATCTGACATGGAACAGAGAAAGAATTATCTCTTGGTGTTTCTCTGACATGACCTTACAAGATTGCAGTTGGAAATTAAGTTCCATAATTCAGAAGTAGGTTGTTTGGTGTTTTTTTTAGCATTGCACAGTAACAGCAACAAAATTATGGAAGGTTATGGGAATAGGAGGATGTGATTTAAACGTGCAAATACTTAAAAAAATCTAGCTGTTAGACGACATACTAGCAATCTATGCAAATTTTTACAGTATCATAGGTGCTATGTTTCTTTTAACCAAGATAAGTATTACTTTATTTTCATACTATATATCATATGTAAATTGTATTTGGAGTACAGTAAACATTTTGTCATTAAGAACTGCAAAACAACTAATTCACAGCTTACATAATAAACACTTCATATTTTTGTATGCTGTTACCTCAGGTGAGCATAAAAACAAATATTTAATAATTTTTTTTAAATAACATATGTCAATGAGAAAAGAATACGGAATTGATTTAAAAAACCCTCTAGTCTCTGTTAGCTAAATGCAAAATAACAACCAAACCCCAAATTTATCTGACACCTTTCACCGGACAGGTATCTCAAAAATTATAACCATTTTTTTATTTTTATCTGTGGAAAAATTTTGGTTTTATCCTTCAGCTCAACTTATGTTATCTCCCATACTGTGCTCCCTAATTCTGAATTCGTGCTATTGTACTATAAGCATTTGATGCTTTTTCAGGGAAGAAACAAGAGAAGCATTCTAATGCAAGGTGGAGGAGAGGGGGTAATGGCAAGGGTGTTGTTTTAATGCACCTGAACTTTTGCAGCAATGAAAAATCTGAAATAAAATAAAATGGTTCCTTTTCAAGTAAGTCTTTCATTTTTCTTAAAAAAAAAATCCAACAAGCTTCAAAAACATTCAGGTTTCTGATTTAATTAACCATATAAACTATATTTGAGTGATTTGGTAGCTATATTATTGTTTCAAAAGGTAAACTCATTTTCTTCTCATTTTCATTGAAGGACAAGGGAGAAATCTGTTTTAACACATTTTTATTTCCTAATCAAGCCTTTCTGAAAAAACTTATATGCTTTGATCCACTAGAACTAGAAGAATGTGATCATAGACTATGACAAAATGCCTTCGGGTACATGCTCCGTAATCATCAGAACATATTATTACTGCATCACACCAGACATATGAGACATCCTTTCTACATTTAGTTGCCTGTTCTTTTCACATAACTATTTAGACCTAAAAAACCAAGCACACTTTCACATAGAGGTTTATAACAACATTCTTCATTAACTGCTTGGATGACATTTTAATTCCAAATATATTTTGTTTCTGTTGTACTTCCCATATTTTACCTTGGGGAACAAAATATTAAAGGTAATACTTGTTAAGTTTGGCTTTGTATCTTATGAAAACCAAGGTAAATATATTTTCTGTTAAGATCTTTGAAAATTTCTTCAAGAATTCCCAAAGGCCCCTTATACCAGTCCAGCAGTACAAAGCAGACTTAAAGTAGATGCAAATAGAATTTTCATCCTATTTAAGGAAAAATTGCGTTGCTTACACATAGTATAAACAAGAGCCATGTCCCAAACTGCTTGTTTCCAATGGACTGATTTTTGTTATTTGTACAAAATTTAATTCAAACAAAACTATCTCTAGAAAAAGGAATTGGGTCACTTCAAAGAATCTTATAACATATCAAAACACTCTAAATTTTATGACTAGTTCACTTATACATGCACATTACCAGATGTCTGTTCACACTATAACCCTGAAGAAAATAACTTCATTATGTACAGGTAACAATCCATCATTAGTTACCAATTATAAACTCATGAGAGAGTGTGGAAACCTTCTAAATTCTGTCTGGTTGCTTAGAGAGTGTGGGGTCTACCTTAAAAGAACTGTTCAGTGTCAGATTGAGTTTTGTGCTGTGCTGCCATCCTGAATGACAACTCTTCTGCTGCAAATATTCTTGTCCTTTGACATATATCCTGAAGTATTTCATTTGGTGATCCCCAAACTGAAGGTTGTAGTACTAACAAGAGAAGGTTGTAACACCAACAGAAATTAGGGCTTTTTTCTGCTCTTACAAGCCTAGTAAATGACATTAGCTTATCTGTGCATGCCTGGTTTGAGATCAACACAGGAAATGGCACCCCCTGGGTTCAGAATTGTAACTAAAAGTGATATGGTATCTTTTTAAAAAACTGTGATTTTCTAATTAAAAGAATAACAGATAAAAAGTGAGCAGGGTCTAGTAGCAATTACATGGTACTAAATTACTTCCAAGAAAATTGCTTTTCCAGCAACCAAGAAAAAATGCAATATGGTCTCTGGAAAGATAAGTACAGTTCTTCTCAGTCTTTGGTCAATGAATCACAGGTGCTGATATCACTTCTTTTTTGGTCAAAAGTTAAATGATGCATCAACTAAATATGCTGATAGCTGTTTGGACTAATGTTTTATGCGTATATTAAGAAACCTCTTCTTTCATGCTGAAGAGTAATGGCACCAGATGTTGCAGAAGAATGGAAACACCACTTATGTGCCTTGTGTATTCAGATGTGACACAGGTCATCCAGAACCCCACTCATTCCTAGGCAACAGTTGTGCCTTCTTCATTTCTAAGATTACTTCTCTTTTAGGCACCTCCCTTCATGCTCCTGATCACTTGGTTTCACCTGCCATATGTACCCAGAGCAATGACATGTTTGGGGAAGACTGGCACCAATCTCCTATCCAAAATTACAATTATAAAAAATTATATAATTTTTTTAATTATCCCACAGTCTAGTACTAGGCAAGTGCTGAATTATGCCAAGAATGCATAGGAATGCAATCTAATGTATCAAATTTTCAAATATGTACTTCCTCTATCAAGCTGAATTTTGTGCCCAAGGAGACACTGATTTGCAACTGGTAGGTGGAAGGTATTGCAACCATGTCATCCATATCCAGGTGCCTCCTGGTTCCACAACCACCTTGATCTGCCCTTTTGAAGCTGCTGCACTGTCTTGTAGGCACATTTACACTTCATGGATCTTTGTGGACACTGCACTAGCAGATGCTTGGACTAGGATAAAGACTTACTTAAAGTCTTAATTTCCCAGTCTTAATCTTCCGGTTTTAATCTGTGTTTTACATCTAAACTACTACAGTCTCATCCAGGTGCTTCAGCCAATGTCAGACAGGTATCAGCATCGCCTAATTTTGTATGAACTAGTAAAGCAGAACAATTATTTGGTTTTCATGTAAGCCTAAAGATATTTTCACTTTTGTTTTCAGAACTCATTTGAGTACTAATTTTTTAGCAAATACTGATAAACACCTTGATATTTATATAGGCACTGCTTGGACTGATTTTTAAGAGGGGCTTACATAGAAAGCTGAAGATAGAGAACAGGACTGATAAGAAGATTACTATATAGAAACATGTAAGAGCCTAAATGCAGTCAGAGTACGTTCAGGACAGGACAAGTAACCCTCAGCAATGCAAACACTAACACTGGATTGTGAATAGTTTCTGTACTGTATAAGAAGGGACCACAGTGTGTCTCCATGCTGCCCACTGCATACCACTGTTTGGATAAGAGCTGAGGCATTAGCATATCAACACACTTTAAGGGCATATTTACCAAAAAAACCCACAACGTATGGCAGAGAACTTTCAAACTGCTCAGGTGCCAATCTTGGCCACAATTTCCTAAGATTATTCAGTTCATAATTGCACATGATGATCAACACAAAATTAAATATCCATAGTCCCTAACTACATGTTTATACTCTAATGGCATAATTAAGATACCTAATTTTACAATTATTGTGGCATTACTTAGTAAACAGCTTTTCAAAGATTCGTTTCACTCATTTTAAATTACTCCTAGAAAACACAAATTCATATGCAAGGTATGGTACTCTGAAAGAACATTTAAAAGTTTTTGTTAATGAATATTCACAAGGAGCCAAAATTAAGACTTAATAGATGTACCTAGCAGTACAATTTTAATGTTCTGTTATTATGGTTTATGTCTATTTGCCCGAAATAGAGTTTTGGGGTTTGAATTTTCTAAAGAAAAAAAAAATCATGTTTTAGAATGGTGTAATCTATCAGCAAATGTTCACACATTTCATAAGTGAAGACAATATTATTTCTCAGTAAATTAGAAACATTTTCGCAGGAAATCAATGAACTGACCTGAGAACTGTCACTTCTATTTATAAGCAGATGTTAATTCAATGTGAATGTAAACATCTACCTTGTATATTGCTCATTATTGTGTTCAGAGGTTCAGTGGATATTTTCAAAGAAAAATGATTTTATGACAGCCTTTGTCCCATGTCTCTTTTGGTCCTGGAAATATTGGCATTAACTTCACCAATATTTGCTTTTTAAAGCAAGTACCAACAGCAGTCATCTACAGTAAGAAGTGGCACAGTGTAACAAAATTTCTTTTGCTTCCAGATACTAACTGGCAGTCAAAAGCTGTTCTTCTGGGATTCTACCTTAAAACGTAATGTTTGCAACCCTCAATACATAGAAAAATTGAAACCAACACTCAGTCTTTGTCATCAATGTCTGTTCTGCACTCATTTTTTTCAGTATCTAAGATAACTAATAATTCCCGAAACCTTTATACTGCAGAAAATATTAATTTTCCAATGCCTTCTCTTGGAAGTAGCTAAATGTTTTTAAATTAAAGAAAATACAGAATATTTTAGAAGAAGAAAAAAAAATAGTCTGAAAAGTGTTATTTAAAAATAGTAGATGTTTCAAACAAATTGTAAGACTGAAACAAGCACAGAACTCAATGTACAGATACCACTTGTGGATAAAACTGTGACCCGAAGTTTAATAAGACGTGTTGTCTTTCATCCTCCATAGCTCTTTGGACTGATTCCCACTACATGACTTAGCTGAACTACCGCACTAATTTTAGAAAAATGTCTAGTGTTGATTTTTAAATATTGTTTGAAGAGATGCCCACTGTGCACTTAGGGAGTTGTTTCTAGTGACTAATTGTCCTCATTCCTAACTATTGTGTCTACATATCTAATTTGATTTTACTTAGATTTAGCTTGCATCCACTGGATTTTACCATAAGATTTTGCCTGAGCTCACATTGTACAAGTGAACACAGATCCAGGTAAGTGTAAAGTAAGAACTTTGTAACTCTTGAGAAATCTTGCTTCAGGAATGACTGACAAAGAACAACTTCATCTTGCACATAATGTTTTCATCTCTTTCTTATACTCTGCTTTTATCTTTTGTCTTTTAAGTTTTTTTTGACTGAAGCATACTATGTGATACCAAGTAACGTATTACAGAAGTCCAATACAGTGTAACACTGATTTTGATAAAAATTACAACCTCAATAAAGCAAGTGGTTATTTTAATAAGATCATATTAAATGATCCTCTTGACATTATTTTGATTGTTTACTGATCATTATCCATCACTGAGTGTATTATTTAACCTATCAGATGTCTAACTGCTTATTTAAGAATTAAGAAAACATAGTATAAGATGGATCTTCATTCTCTTTCTCGAAAATGACCATCAAAACCAGTAGATTTGTTATGTATGTTATGTTGACTTTAAAAGTTATGTATGTTATGTATGACTTTAAAAGATCTAAGATTCATATTATCTGTTAGACTCTTAATTTACAGATAAAACACTATAATAGGACCTGATTAAAAATGTACCTAGGTACAGGTGGAATAAAGAAAATAAAATAATAACCATATGGAAGAAACACATAATCTGTCTTTTTCTCCAAATATAGAAAAGGAGTATTTGAGAAGTACAGTTTCCTGCTTATTTACTCCATAATAGAAAAAAGCAAACAACAAAAACAAACAAAAAAATTTCCTCTCCCTTAATGAAGTGAAGTTAGTCATAGGTCAGATGAACTTGAATTCTCAGTATACATCAGCAATGGCAAAGTTCTATTATACTCCATCTGAAGGTCTATATATTGTATATCTTCTAACTGCTTTCAGAATTAAATGTAACTAGATGAATAACCACTGACAACAAGTTTCAGTCCTGTTTTGAATCCTAGGTTTAATAGATGAACATAGATAGTGATTTTTTTCTGAATCTATTATACATAATTTTAGGGTGCTAGGGATAGAATTGCTGGGTAGCTTCTAGTAGAGACTGAAACTTACAGAGAAAGGCAGCTCTCCATTGGGCTGACAGACTGTTACAACTTTTCATCAATAACTGGTACAGGGATGGAAAAAAGAGAAAAAATCAGAATTGTATGAGGGGGAAAAAATAAATTATTGGTCTTCTTGTTTAAGATGTATGATTTCTGTTTTCTTCCTGTTCAGACATGTCCTTGCAAGCTTTAGACAGTTTAAATTCCTTGGAAATTATCTAGTAGTGAGTTTAGCTTTCAAAATTGCATCACAGTTATAACTAGCTGATCAGTCCAGCAGAACTGTTTAAATGACAGTCAAAAATTTGTTGAATTTGCCTCTAAATGATCGGGAACTCACAGCTTTCTGTAATTATCATCAGATTGTAACATGAAGTTCCCTCAGTGACAAATGCTGATAGCCTTAGACATGATCTTAAACATTGTTTTAATGGTTTGGGGTTTTCCTGAAGAAAGAATAATTATTGGCTGACTTTCAACCTTCCTTGGTATCCCCTGTTGCTTAATACAGGAATGCGAAAGGAGTCAAGATGCCTTATGAAGACTGTCATGTAAGAAATCAATAAGCTAAGTAGGTCACTTGGAAGGTCTTTTCTCTCTAACTGGCATCATGCCCAAAATAGAAGAAATCATCTGAAGGTGTTTCATAGAACTGTCAATCACCCACACTGGATATCTGTGTATAGGCACATGAATGCAGGGACACAATAAGAGTCCCGGTCTACCAACACACAAATTGATTATTTGTTATTTTGCTTTTATGCTGCTGTTTGATTTTCTGTTGATCTTTTACATGCATTATTTGCTATTTTGTTACTATTTTTATATCAGAAATGCACAACACTGAAAAAAAATTGTAGAATGATATATTTCAGACTGAGGGTAGTCAACTAGTTGTCAACAGTGTGTATTTTAAGGAAAAGAACAATCGGTATGTTAGAAAAGAATGAGACTCCTATTTACAATCTAATAAATAAGGAATAAACTGCTTGTGAAAAGCAATCACAGTTTAGGCATTCTCATCATTACAGGCTCTTTAGGTCTTTGACATCAGAGATGGAGTAACTCCATATGGTGTGACTCATTATTCCAGATGATGGGTTCACTCAGCTGCTGTGCTAGAATACAAAAAATGTCCCATTCTCCTTGCTGTAAATGCTAAAGTAACAGCAAACCATGTTTCAGATTTTAAGTTGCATCCCTGATCACTTTTAAATCACCTTCTGTCGATAAAAAAAAGCATCACTGAGGGAACCATACTTCCTTCCAGAGCAACCTGGCTCTAGCCTGCTCATTGCTCCAAAGCAAAGGAGTTTTGAAGGACAAAATGGTACTTTGTTTTGCCTTATGAACAAATACAAAACAGCTAAGTCCTGGCAACACATTGCCAGTAGATATGTTGTATAAACAAATAAGACCATCAATCCGAGCACTGACCTGATCACAGAACAAAAGGAAAAGCAGCACTCATTGCAGCATTGTATTGCAGGCACAGATATTGAACTTTGGATCACAGGAATTCTACTTTTTTCAAAACACTTTGATGGTAGGTTCTATGCCTTCTGCCTCTGTCATTCTCTTTTCCATTGCTCATAACTATCCTCTCCTTATGCAGGGAGTTCCTGTACACCCACTCTTTCTATCTCTCATTTTTTTACCATTCCAGTCAAGAAGAGCTAGGTTAGTATCACCAGGTTATAAAGGGACTTCATGGATCATTTTGGCAGAGGCTGTGGAGAGCACTGGGAAAATAAACAGTAGAAAAGCGTATCTGGTGGAACAAAAACCAGCGCTGCCTCTGTCATGTGCTGGCACAGAGTTCCCAAAATGGAATTTAGCCCATGACTTGTATAAGCAAGGACAGGCTTTTGAACCAGCTCCCTAATTACAAATACCCTGAGAAGGCAAAGAAGGGATAAAAGATATGTGTAGTCAGATAAATTCTGACTACGAGGAAAGCAAGGAAACTAGCATGCCACAGAGTCAGGACTGGTGTGCTAAAAAGAAAAAACAAACAAACAAACAAACAGAAAAAAAAACAAAACAAAAAAAACCCAAGAGACATTAAAGTAGCAAGTAGATGAGTTACAGCTTCATAACTAAAGAAATAAGTGATACCCATGACTACAAGACACCACATTCCATTCTGAAATACTGCTCCATCATTCTATTTACTTTAGTGCATAGCACAGGCCTTGTGAGTCACGTGAAACTTGAAATGAAATTAGCTAAGAACGGTAAATTCTCTTTTTTTTCATACCCTTAACTCATACGTATTTATTCATTTGTTTGTTTGGCTTTTTTTCCAAAGCAATTCAGTTAGCAGATGGAATAGTCCATCTTTTTTTTTTTTTTTTTTTTTTTTTTCCCAAGGAGAATTAGGCTTTCTCAAGTGATTCAACCTCAAGGATCTCCAATCAGGCACACAGCTATTGAAAGTTATATTTTTAGGTTCAAATGAAACAAATATTTTCAGGGTTGTTGTTGGGGTTTCTTGTGTTTGTGTTTCTTATTTTCTTGTTTGTTTGTTTGTTTGTTTGTTTGTTTGTTTTTAGCATAGGTCTGACAATGCTACAGAAAACAAAATAAAATATTTTTTGTTAAACTTATTAAGCAAAATTTAAAGCTTCCTGCGGGGAGAAAAAAATCTCCTGACAATTGCATATATCCATCCAAAGGCAGAACATATCCCTCTGGAATGGTAAGTTATCAGTAAGACAAATTTCCTCTGGGAAGAGAAAAACAAAACAATAAAAGCAGCCAAACTCCTAAGTGACAACTTAGTAATGGGGAAAACTTGGTTAGAGAATATTTGCAGTTTGCAATCCCTGGCCTGGCTACTGCTACACTGGCCTGACCTGAAAAGGAATGAAACCCATCACAAGCATTGCTTATGTTCTTTAAAGCAGAGAATTGAGGGAGAAGTTGAAAAAATCATGACATGCAGTAAGCTGGACATGCAATTACATCATGGAAGGCATTGTTAAAGTGGCAAAATACTAAAAAAAGTACATATCATTTGCCTGTCCTACCTAGTGGTTTGCATTTATCTTTTTAAGAGATAAAGTTGATGTCACAGTAATAGGAGATTCTTAAAGACTATAAAGGAAAGAACTGGAAAAACAGAAAGTGAGTTAAAAGGGAAGTTTCACTAATGTTTTCACTGAGCTGTTCAAATGTAGCTGATAATGGGGAAAACTGATAACTAAAGTTTCATGTTTCAAGATATAAAAGGTCAAATACATAAAATATAGCCTAGAAATTAGATTGGGGTTTGTATTTTTATGTTTCTGGGAAGTGACTTGGCTACTGGCTAGTTGACTGTAATAGCAATTCTGATTGTTAATAATCATGATCAAAATACCATGCCAGGTATACATCCTTTTATCTCAAACTTCAATAAAATATTATTCCCTCATTTCAGGATTGTTTCATCTGAGTGCCAGTTATGTTAACTAAGGTAAAGTATGGTCATTTTCTTGTGCATAGAAGCCTTTGAAAGAGCTCCAACTTCATTTCCTTTCTTGGTTGTCTTATTGGAAGAGCAGCATTTTTGGTAACAAAATTTTCAGTTATAAAACCAGCAGCACTGTACTTAGATGTGGACTTACCTATGGATTGAACTGAAAAGTGTGGGATGAGCATACATAATGGGATTTTCAATGCTAAACCCTTTCTCCACCAGCTTGCTCCAGTAATTGGACACTAAAAATGCATAGAAGGGCATTTTATAGCAAATGGATTTCTGTGGTCTAGCTAACCACATCATGAGCTTGAACACCTTACCCAGTCTTGATAGGCTCCTACTTTTAAAAAAGGCCTGAACTAATTTCAAGAACATTTTCTGATGTAAATATGATGGGAAGTCTGGGCCCAAGTTTGTTCTGTGATTCTCTGCTAGTGGCTGTCTGCATCTTTATATGGTGAAATACTTCTTGGTCTCTGCATGATGGTTTGAAAATCTGTAAATGTATTTTGAGATGTATTACATAAAAGTGAATTTGGTAACTATTTGTTATTGGTTAACAAATCTTTTATTTTTCTTTTTAGATTCCTCACATGTTTGCCAGCAAGCTTTTTTTTTTTTTTTTTTTTTTTTTTTTTACTGAAATATATAATAACATGAGCATTTGGGTTCACATCCAGCACTTGCACCCTTATACACACTGACACCCCCACTGTTACCCATCCTGGCATGTCCACATATCAAATCAGCTCATGGCTTTTGTATATTCCACTACATTTTTAGGTATGAGACACTCAATGAGTTATTGACCTGGATGTTTTATCTTTCCATTCCAGCCTTTGTTGTTCTCTTGATGAATTGCTCAGTCAGTGCCTAGAAAAAATAAAGCCATCAATATCAATGATGGTGCCAATGAACTGTGGCAAACTAAGGGATTCAGCAGATTAACAATGCTGCATATGAGAGTTTTATGATATAATGCTGAGGGTAATTATTGGAATACAAATTTAATTCTACAAAAATAATATTGAAAATAATTAGAATAAAGGAAAACTTTAAATTATGTGTCGCCTGCTTTATCCTTAGCAGAGAATTGACTATAAAGTTATAGATGAAAATAGAAGTTATTTTAATTGTTTGCTACACAGATGCAAGGCAAAACCTAACTTAAACTTCACTGTAATATTAACATGTATTTTAAGTTACAATGCATTTTATGTATAATATTGTAAAGTTTACATTCAATGCTGATTCAAACAAGGTTCACCTAACTAATGTTCAAAAAATACAAATTTAAAGAAAATTTCATGGGCTTACCAGTAAAATTATTTCTTTAATTTGGGAATTAATGCTATCTGTACTCTACCAAAAAACTTTTAGAGGTGGACATGCAATACTGTCTTCTTTAAATCCAAAGAAATTAACTCCACTGATGTGATAAATACATTTTTATTTCTGCTGCTGATATAAAACGGGAAGTTATCTTTTTGCCAACTTCCACTTATTCAGTACATAAAAGATATTAAATGATTTAAAACTGTTCACATCATTGTATAGTCACTTTCCATCAAATGTTAGCAATTTTTTCTGCCACACAGTAATTGGTCTAACCTCTCCAATGTAATTAATTTAACTCTCTTTTGATGACTCAAGTCTGAAAGGAAATGAGCATACTCATATTTAAAGCTCCTATTTACCTTTCCCTTTGTCTTCTTAACAGAGATAATCTGGAGCTTTGTTCTAGCAATATAGATGTTAATTTTACTATCTAGGAAAATCACAATCTGTGACTCTATCAGACCACATAAAAAACTTTACTCCTACTTTCCTATTGTTGGCATCTAAGATAAAATTTTGTGAATAATTTTCTTTTTTCTCCCTCCCTCTGACTTTTAGTCCATTCATTAGTCCACTAATCCTTTTCCTTCTTAGCACAAAGTAGAGAAAAATATGTGAAAGCTGAAATGGCAATAGAAATCCAGAAAAGTTACTCTGTCTCTCTGTAAGGAATATATATCAGGTGACCCCCTAGTAAACATATTTTTTTATCAAGAAGTCTGTAACCTGGAAGTTACAAACCCAAAAATACACCCTTAGAAGTTACTCCAGGATGATACTTTCATCTGAAATTGCTCAATACTAGTGACATTCAGTTTCATGTGAGCAATAACCTTGCTGGCACACAGAACTGATTCTACACTTCCCCTTCTAGCCAAAGTAAAACTGCTCATAATTTTATAGACATCTATTGCTCATTTTACTCCAAGCTCCACCTTTTCATTCCATTACACCCTTCAGATCCAGCAAGATCATGTGCCATTGTAATTAATTTCTAACCCTGTTTGGTCAAAAAATCTAACTTATGTGTCATTTATTCTGATGAAACCAATGTCTGTCTGACTGAACTGGGTTAAGAAGTAGTTGCACAAGCAGTTGTGACAATGCATTTTGGCTAGCTGCTGCACTCCTAACACACACCAACCCATTCCAACTCTTCTATTATCCCTTCCCCAGACTCCTCTGGTCCTGACAAAATTTGCTGAGGATTCTACATTTGCAGAAAACAGATCCATGCAGGATCAGCGAAAGATCAGATCTTGTGAAGGGGAGATGACAAAGAAAAGTTACCATGAAGAAATAGGAAGGAGAGGAGGCGATGTTTAAGGAGGAAGCCAGATTCTGGGAACAGCAGAGGACAGGGACCTTTTCAACCTGCCTGGAGGCATCCAGGAAAACAGAGGTGACAGACTGCAGAGCACCTGTCCCTGCATTCCCTAATCTTGTTCTTGCCACACTGAAGGGCATCTTGGCAATAGTTTCAAGGAGACCAGAACTGGACTCCAAGTGAGCAAGAAACAGGGCATACTTGAAAAGACATGATGAGGTAGTGGACAAAGAGGGATTTAGGTGCATCCAGAGGCTTTAAACCCATTCTTCCAGTGATTTCGGCACAGAGTTTCTTGAAGAAGAGGACAAATCTTCTGTCCAAGGTATTTTTAGTTTTTAACTCCCTCCTAAAGTGATGACAGGAGCAAATGTTTTCTCTTTTCCCCAGCTGGAGATTCCTGCCCCAGGCCACCTATGACTGACTCAGCCTTTGGGGCAACTCCCTAACTCACCACAAGGAAATTCAGCCAAGTTGATGCCAACAATCCACACTTCTTGAGATGATCTCCTTTGTCGTGCCTGAAGCAAATTAGTATGTTTGTGCTGACAGCCTTAAGAAGTGTACAGATGAGCAGCTGCTGTGAGCCTCAACTGGCACCCCTGAACCCAGCAGAAAGCATTCATCCTCGATTGCAGGTCTCTAAATCAGGCTCCTTCTCACAAAACACAGAGTGAGGAATCACAGAATATTCTGAGTTGGAAGGGATACACAAGGATCATTGAGTCCAGCTCTTGAGAGAATGGCCCATGTATTACCCCTCTCTTATTTTACAGTGTAATGATTAAATCCCTCACCTCAGATTGGGGAGACAGAGTTTTAATGCTCTTTCTGCAGAGGGTTATGTGCATTTGCATGCTTTAGATTACCAATTTTCAGATTACAGAGCATTTCAGAGCAGGGTACTTTGTCTTTCCCTCTGCAATAAAATCTAAAGCAGGATACATAAACTCTTACCATCATCTACTGACATTCTTTTCATCTAGAGCTTGGCATGTTCAACCAGAATGGGGAATATCAAGAGTCCAGGCTCTCCCCACCTCTCCAGTGAGTACTCACTGTTGTGTTTAACTTGAACACAAACCTCTTCCTACTGTCCCAAAATATGCTGCAGACAGTTGTGGATTGAAACAGCTATCAGAACAAGCACCGCATCATGCGCTTGCTGAGATAAGCACTCAAGCAGAGAAGGGAATTAACTGCAGGATAATGCTGTAATGCTGTAACCAGAAAAGTAAAAGGGGTATTATGTCATCTGGTCTCACTTTAAATGAAGAGCAGAAATTAAGATTTGATCTGAATCTACTGACTGGATTAGGCTGTGCCAGCCAGGCAGGCAGAGCGACGTCTGGTTTATATACCTCAAATATGTTTGAAACCTAAGCTAAAGAGGGTCACATGATGCTGTTTTGGCAGCTCCAGGGTACGAACAGTTGCAAACACTTAGGCATGGAAGAAATTTAACTGCTGGAAACCTCAGTCTTTATAATAATCAACCTCTGCAGAGTGAAGTGATAGCCAAGGAGGCCTTTTAAGGCTATGTATTTTAGACTTCACAAACTTGAAAGGCACTCAAATATTTGAATCTATTTTGTATAGCAATAATAAAATACAAAAATCAGTTTCTGGTCTAAAGCATGGACTCACCACCTCAGAGGATAGTGATTGTATGACAGGTTGTATGAGCCTCTGGCACACGGTTTCAGGAAGAGTTGGGTTAAGGAGAGATCTGGGATACCTCACTGATGCAGTCCCTCCTGTGGGAGTCCTGACTTCCCAGCTCCTGTCTGCCTTGGTCTTTTGCCTTTTCACAGCCAGCACTTTAAATTGCAGTGGCCAACACTAATCCCACCCTTTGGAGCTGGGGTTGTACATGAGCAGCTTGTTTACTAAACCTCCAGTTCTGGTTTTCTTTCTGCAGCCAGGAGTTTGGGGCCTGTTTTCTACTAGCATTCACTAAGTTATCCTACAGCTGCCAAGTTTCCATCAGCCCAGCAAAAACTTTCTCAGTTCCAAACCCTGTTTTCCCAATGGCAGTGCTGTATGCTGTAGATTTTCTGAGCTGAGAAATCTATTTATGAAGTCAAATTTTCCTAAGAAGTTGATGGGTGCATACACACTTTAATAAGGCAGAAGATCAGTGGCCATGGGGACTAGTGCTTTCTAAAATCAAAACAATGTGGTGGGAAACTGTCAAATTTAAAAACAGAGACACCAAAACCCCAAGCTGTAGACATATATAGAATTTTGGATAGAGAGACTCAAGGCTTCAGATCCTACAAATCAAAATCCTAATCTGAACACTGTGATTCTGAAATAGGTTTGCTTTTCATGAAAATCAGTGAACCTGATCTCTTCAGGTCTTACTCAGAGGTGAAACAGAAATCAGTGGCAATGAATGTAGCAAATAAAAATCTTTCATGACTGAAGACTGGAGATGTATTTTGGCAAACTTCAATCCTTCTCAGCGCATTCTGTGAGTATGCAGGTATCCAACTCCTAACACAACTGAGTCTTTAATTCATGTCCACTGAAGTAAACAGAGGTGAAGTCATCAATTCAGCTGAGTTCTCACATCGCAAGGATGTGACTGCAATGACTAACTGCCCTACTCATACCTGGTTGTTTTATTTGTGAAGGGAAAACTGCTCAGAGGCTGTTCAGTGGGACAAGCAAACTGTTCAAAATAGAGCAGAATTTCATTATTGTTTTGGCTACACAGAGTAGATCTGGAAATATGTATCCTGTTTTGAATTTCACAGCACACTTAATGACTGATCTATGGTTTCACAAAGGGAGTTGGAATTTCGTTATCAAATAGGAAGAATTAATATTTGAAATGGTCTCAAAAATAGAGTGATAAGAAATAGTAAAAGTGACAACAATTTTCAAAAACTGCAGACTAGGAAATCCTACATTCATATTAGGAAAACTTGTTGAAGCATTTATAAAATATCCCATAATTAATCAAAAAGTGATAAACATTTTATAGTAAGGAAAAATGGACAGTACTTTTGCACAAGGAAGTTCGTACCTCACAAATTTACCAGTGATTTTGAAAGGTGCTCAAGAGCAGGCAGATGTGGGAAATACAGGTTATGTAGTGAGTATATATTTTAAAACAGCTTTACAGCATTCATCTCCAAAAAACAAAACTGCAATAATAGCATGAAAGCTGCTCTCAAAAATTCAGATCTGATTCAAGTATTGAAGCAAAGAGTAGAAAAAAACCATCTGATTTTGCAAGAAAAGGAGATATAATCTGTGCTAAGGCTCACATCATCCAGTGTAATAATAAATGATTTAGAATAGGAAGATTTAAGGAAATTACATTTCCTGTTGATTCAGGATTTTACAAATGAATATTCATATTACTTGCTGGATGGGTGATGAACTGTCAGAGGAAATGTAATGCTTATAAATGCAGTATCACAAACAAAACCAATCCTAATGAGATCTATGGAGTGGTGGGCTGTAAACTAAATGTTACCACTACAAAAAGAGATCTTGGAATTAGTAAATCTGCAAAAATCTGATCAGTACTGCTCAGTACTGGCAACAAAAGTAAAGAGAAGAAGTCTTAGAATGGAGAATAAAAGCAAAATCATTATTATGCTATGATTATAAATCTGATATGTTGCCATTTTGATTTTTATTTGCTATTTATGTCAAAAGAATACAGGTACAGAGGCAACAACTACAATCAAAAGTATAAGTTTTCTTAAATATCACCAAGTTTAGGTAGACTAGAATTTTTAAGTTTGGAAAAGAGAAGACTCAACAGGTTCTGCTATAAGTCACTGGTGACGACAGTGAGTTGGAGAAGATGAACAGAATGTAGTTATTTAGATGTTTATAGGCAAAACTAAAGGGCAACAAATGAAGTTATCATATACTAGTGTGGAAGGAAAAGGAAAGAGATGTGTAGGCACTGTGTGTAACTGCTTAAGTCATGGAATTTACTGTAAAGAATGGTAGAGAANAAAGTAAAAACATAGATCCATGACCTTAAATTACAAAGATACAACTGTGAGTTCAGGAAATCTATGGACTGTAGAAGGCTGGAAGAAAAGGAAGGTGAAGTATCACATCATGGTGCCTTCTCCCAAGCCATCCACTGCTCTCCTCAGGGAGAGATAAGGTGCTTCACTCTAACGCACTACTGCTTGTTCTAACATTATGTGATTAATTATATTATGCTGAATATCTGACCTTCTGTGGGAATCACATTAAAAAATTATTTCCTTCTGACAATAACCAAATGTTGATATCACAAGAAATCTATCAGGTCTGAACATTTTTTGTTGAACTTCTTATTTGGGCCACATTAAGATAAATTTCTTTTCACTGAAGGCAGCCAGGATACTTCTAGTGATTCCATGAAGATGTTATAATTCTCCCTTTAGCATTCTTAAGATACATAGGTCCACGATACTTTAAATAATAATGAATGGAGAAGGCCTTTCCTCTAGCTTTTTACAGTCAGAGATAAAATTCTCATTCATTGCCATGGGTCCAAACATAGTTAACTCATTAAGAAGGGATGGACTTTTTGCCAATTGATTTAAAGACAGGGAACTACAATATGCACAAGTTTATACTTCATTGCTAGTTCTGAGACATTCTTACCATAACATTTTACTATATTGCTTTCTTTTTACTGAGTGTCTCAAATGGTATGATGCTTTCTCACAAAAAATTAGCATTGCTCTTTTTCTTGTCCAGGAGCTTTGCCACTGATTCCTGAGCTGATTACTCCACTGAGAACATTCTGTACACTGTTTATTAACAAAGGAGTAACATTTAAGGTAGGAGGTTTACTAGAATTATTTCTTCAGTCATGCCAACAGATTTATCAGATCTGTGAAGAGGCCACTCCATATGGACACATTCTCATGAAGTCTGCATAGGTGAAGAGGCTATAGTATTTCAGTGTTTGCTTTATGCCATGAGAATCAGCCTTGAACAGCTTATACTAAATAACCTGTATTATTCCACTACCTGCCTAGCCAAGAGTGAATAACAAAGAGTAATCATGCTAAATGAAGCTTCCTTTCCTATCATTTGAGTGATAACTTCTTACTCTCTGGGACAGGCAACTACTTTTAATATTGACAGTTTTAGAGCAAAATCTCAACCCAGTCTTGTATCCAAGCTCTTCGACTGAGTGCCCACAGTGGGCTGAACTTTTCTTAGCACTCCATAAGACCACCACTACTATGCAACATTCTAATCAGCTGAAATCAATAAGGGTAGTTGGTGTCTCTTCACCAAGGACTTCATGAGTGGTGTTGAAGGAGCTGATCCTCTGAGTTCACACAAGAAACTTTATAAGGATTTTGGAAAATATTTGTTATCTTGTGAAGTCATCTATGTCCTATTAAAAAAAAATAAATAAAAAAAAAAAAGATGACTGGCTGATAACAAGAACAATACTCCCTCTGACTTAATTATATTCTCATCATAAGGAAGATGTAGTAACAGTGTACTATGATGAGGAGTAGTTTTAGATTCATTGGACTTTACTTAGGTCTTTCACATAGGGGAGAAAATTATCCTATCTAAAATTTTAAAGTCCATGTGAATTGGATGGAAGCAGCTAATATTACTGTATAGTGAATGTAACCACTACCTTATAACTTTAAAATATTTTTTTACAGATAGCAATATTTCAACTGAATGCATCATAAGAAACAAAATCCATTCCAAACTAGGTAGGAAAATACTTTATGATCCTAAAAAAGAAACCTCATTCATCAAAACTCCTTCTCTGTAGCATCTTATTAAACATAAAGCTATTTAAAAAGTACTCAGTCTGGCATATTATACAAAGGTATGGTGATTTAGAGGACTGAGGAATGTCCAGCTAAGGCAGTAACTCTCATTTGGAAAAAGTAATGCGGAATTCAGATTCTGCAAATACTTTTCCTGCAGACAGTCTACACTGTGAAAACTATATAAGCCAGTAGATATTCAAAACCCATATGAATTACAGAAGGGTAACCAGAGAAAGGGTGGACTTGTGTCAAGAGCTGATCAAGAGCTTCTATCAGTTCTTACTGCAGCTATTTCAACTGAAGCTCCTGTCAGTCCTCTACACTCCTCTGCTGTATGATCAAATGGCTGTTTCTGTTCAGATCAGATTCCCACTCTTTGTGGTCATAATCCAGTAGGTCTGACCAAGTTCAGCAGAATGACTCATGTTCTCTCTCAGGGATCTTGCCATAGTGGATTAGCCACCATGCAGCTTTCATGCTGGAGAGTGTCTCCTATTTCAGGACAAAGAGACACAGAGAAAAGCCATAAGACAGTCAATGATCTGCACACACCTTCAGCTTACTGTCAGGTGTGGCAGTAGCTGTAAATACAAATTCAGTAAACTGCTCTAGTCTGCCTCTTTGCCTGCCCTGTCCACTCTGCGTCAGCCTCGGGTCCCATTTTCAGCCTATGTATTTTAAAAAAATTCTGTGTATATCTTACTTTGTGTACCAGGGCAACTTTCCCAGAGGGTGGCACTTTCCCTGGCTTGCTTATCTGTCTAGTAAATTAAACTATCATTCCAGTGATCTGGGAATCTAATATATAGAATAGCAATAGTTTGATTTATTTTTTTTTCTAAGGGGATAGAGGGAGGGAGGTATTGGGTTTTGGTTTGGTTTGTTGTTTTGGTTTTTTTTTTTTTTTTTGCATTTGCTGATGTTCTAACATCTAAGGCATCTCAGTGTAACAGTTTCTGAAGTTTCCATATGTCCTAGGGCTCCCATCTGAAACAAGTTATTTGATATAGATTTCATAGAAACACTTAAAGACTGAGTAGAATTGGATCAGAGTTCCTGCCTCACTACTCATTACTATCTGCTCTTCTGTGAGGGATGCAGCCAGGGGATTAAATTCATAGATGTATGAAGATTTAAACCACAGCAGAAATCTGAAGAAGCAACAATATAAAGTTATGGTATTATTATAGGTAACATACATTTTTAAATCTTGGAGGGGGGGGAGGAATTTTCAAAGTCAATTTTTCCACTGATTCTCTTAGATATATTCAGTCAGAAGAAATTCTATCAAAGATGTGAAATATATGTCTACATTTTGCCACAGTCTCATAGTACAGTCTGTCATAATTTCCAGGGTTGTTTCATATAAACTACATAAATTCATTAGGTGATTCCCTTCTTAGCTTAAAAACTTCCAAGGTATTTACCTTCAGCCTCCCATTCATACTGAGAAGTTGAAAAATGGATGCTTATCTCTTACCTAGTCTCATTTAATGAGTTAGTTAGATTGGTACTTGAACTCAGTTAAAAGTCCCTGGAGAAGACTCACATGTCATTTGTGACTAGGACTACAACTAACCAAATCTGATGCTATGGTAGCATTGAGTGTATAATTGCTTAGTTGCTAGAATATTCACCCACGAAGCAAGAGAACTGAAATTTAGCCTTTAGTTATCCCAAGGGAGTAAATGTGCATCTCCACCATATCAGTGGCAAGGTATTGAGCAACAGGATAACTTGGAGATCTCATCCCTGGAATCTGCAGGCAAGCGTGCCAAGGCTAGAAGAAGAGCAGATTGAAGGTGTTCCTTCTGCAGCCCATGTTTGAAACTGTTGCCTCAGTTTGGAGGGGCTGGGCTGGGCTTCTAGCCTAGACTTTGAATGCCACTTTTGTTCACTAGACTGTGACAGTTTAATATAAGACTGAGTTGCACAATACCTGTTCTAACCTAATCACTGGTTTAGCATCCAGCACAATAATTTTACATCCATACTTGATAATATGGAAACAAGGAGATGAAATGGATAAAGGCCTAAGTTATGTCCACTGGATTTAGTGGCAGAGCTCCAATTTCAGTGAGATCAGTAATCAAATTTAAATTATGAACTCAGGTCCACAACATAAATTAATGGCAAAAGTGATATTAGAATAGAGGAACTGTTGGCGGGATTAACACACAGACAAACCAATCATGCTTCCGAGACATAACTCTGCTTACACAAATCTGTGATCAATAAAAATAACACAGAACAGGAACCATTACAGTCATATTTCTAAAGTGTCTAAAAAATGCTTTCTGAATTTGGTACAGGCCACATTCTTGAAACACCACACACTTGAAACATGGGCAGAATAATTTGCAAAGTGCCAAACACCAATGCCATCAGAATCCCATTTCTTTTGTTTTACCTATTTTGTTTTACCATGACAGCCTGCAGACATATTCTTCCACTAATGTGTATCACATTTTGATGTGTCCTTACATAAAGAGCAGCATAATTTTTTATTCTTTTTTTTGTACTGTGTCACAGGCACCTTCTGTGCTATGTAAATGGCAAAATTCAGATGGAATCCTCTTACCTGCTTTTATATTTTCTATTTAATAGAAATATGAACAATCCTATACTCAGTATTAGCACTGAATTTCATAGAGAATGTTTTTCAGACCTGGATTCAAGCACATAAAATGTTTGGTGAGGTCATGTGAATCCAAGGTTCGGGATTCCAGAACCTACTGCAGCAGTATCCTCTATAGAATTCTGATTGATGTACTTAAAGGAGGACATCCACAACACGAGCATCCTTGATCACAGCACAGGGGGAAAGTAAGACTATGATACTCCAGAAGAAAACGTTTTGCCTCTAGGTATCTTTGAGGGTCCTTGAAGGTCCGGGGAAGCATAAGACTATCTGCAAAGTCATGGCTCCTGTGTTGATGCAGGACTCCATGAAACAAGCATGAAATGAAGCTGCAGCATTAATGCTGGAACTGATCGGTGAACACTTCAGTCATCTGCACCACGGCTGGAAACACGGTTGGAAAGTGGGGATGTAGGGGTGGATGCACAAATCCTCATACCGACAATCTATATCTTGTTATTTAGTACAAAATAGATAAGTCAAAACCCAGGATATCTCTTTTCCATATGAATGACTAACCACCAAACTCTAAAGCCAGGTTTGTATGGCTCACTGACTTGTGAAATTGCACGCTTCAGCTCCAACAGAAGGGCCTGTGAATACTTTGTGTGCCTTCTTTCTACTCTGCTCTTCATTCTCTGACAGGGTGTGGCTTGTGGGGTTCACACTTCCCCGAGAGGGAGGTGGCAGATATTCATATGAATTCTTTCAGGGTGAGAAGCAAAATTAAGTGCTTCCTTTGCAATGGCTATAAACCCCAGACTGTTATGTTAAAAAGTCCTTGTCCAGTCAATAACATTCAGAAGAAAAGCTGAACCATGCTCAATTACATAAGAGAATGGTTTCAAGTTTCCACTGCAGGAGGAAGGGGAGCAAGTGACAGCTTTTAAATAGACAGAACCACTTTTTGGCACACATGCATTGAGCACCTCATAGTCTATCAGCTTTATATATGCCTTCTCTAGTGACCCTGAGCATATCTCTGCACAGTAAAAGGATTTGGCATTAAATGTGAAGTATCTGTTTCATCAGGGCTGTCAGGGGAAATTAACTGAAACTTTTGGATTTCATTCTAAACTTTGGACTCAAAATAGTTAAGTGCTGTGCTGACTTATAAATAACTACCAATTTTCTTCAACTGAGTCTTGCCCCCTCTTAGTGTATATCAAGCACAGTGTTTGAAACACTGGTATTTTAGAGAATCAAGACAGAGATAAGATTTAATTCATGGCAATTAACATGAAGTAGTTTGCCACATTTTCATTTTGTGAGACATAGAGAGGGAGAAGATAAAGCCAGATGAAATGAACTGTGGGTGCCATTTTCAATGTAATGTCCCTCAATGCAGAGGAAGTACAATGTGCCACGGACTCAGTGATTTGTAGGTATAGAGTCATAGCTGGGAAATATTTGTGAACAGCATATATTAAAAACAGGTAACTTCAAATAATGCTGAATAAATAGTAAACTGGCTTTTAAATCAGAAAGCCAGAACCAACAATTTTCTGCTGTTTCAGCTGACTCTTAAGAGTCACTAGTCAGAACAGAAAAAACAATAAGAAAATCATGTCTTCCAAATTACTTTGCTCTATAGACTTGGAATATATTGCCTCAACAACCCTACTTCCAATTAAATTCAGGCTGTGTTTGACAGTATAGTAAATCTAGATTACGGATTTTAGTACCTTGCTCTAAAAATATTGTGGTTACAGGAAGAAAAAAGCCCTTTAACTTAGCCTGAGCTCAATCCACTGTAAATTTGTTTAAAACAAACAAACAAAACCCAGGAGTTTTTGTTATGTTGTCATGTTTTATGCAAAATTGGGTATTGTCTGTCACTCCACTCTAACTTTGTACCAGATCAGGTAGCATTTTGCAGTGCCTGCAATGGCCAGAAAGTGAGCACAGAAGCTTAAAGTCAACATGCTTTGTTTGTTGACTGCTCTTGGTAATTCAGCATAGATGTGATTCTTTGCCCTTACCTAATCCATATCCTATTTGTACTGCTGGGTCACCTGGTAAAGCAGAGCCTCGGTAAGAGTTATCATGAAACCAAACTCTTATTTATCCAGCAAGGGAATGAAAAGGAAATACAACATAGTGTAAACAAAATAGAAATTAATTATAAAACCTACAGGAGCTTAAAGATGCCAGCAACATCTTTTATGAAAATGTGTGCACTCAATGATATTTCACTTTACACCTGGTGCACACACTCAACAGCAACTGCCTACAGGCAGAGAAGATCCAAAGAATTGATCTTGCCATGTGAGGTTATCTGACTGCTTGACACAGCATGTCTGGCACTGGGCCAACCACATGCTCACTCTGAGGATCTCCTCAGAAAAGCCTTTGCTCCCATGAGTTTCCACTTGGAGAGCACCATGTAAAATACCTGCACAATTTGCCCTTCACATTTTTGTGTATATGTAGAGAGAAGTGCTATTTCACTGACTCCAACTTGGAAGAGCAATACCCTTTTCCTCTCTTTGAAAAAGGAGGCTAAAAGGAGTGTGGAAAAAACAAACAAACAAACAAACAAACAAAACTCAAACAAACAGAGCACATTTTCATAGTTATAAACCTCTTAATAGTGACTATGCACTTGGAAGAATGAATGTGATTTTTCCTTATTCTATGTAGCTGTCTTTTTCCAAATGCTTTGCAGTATTGGTCCACTTGTTCAGAAAATCCCTTTATTTTCTCTTCAGTTGTCCCACAGTTGTAGGACAATATCTCATCTCCTTGAGCTTTTTTGTTTCTCTCACAAACACATCCTAGGGTGTTTATTTTGATTAGGGAAGTTAATGCATCACTCCAGTGCTCTGGTGTAAGTTCTAATGTGCACAACTTGCAAAGTTCCTTAGGCTGGTACACTACTGGATCTGTACCCTTCTAGATGAAGCAAATCAAAGAGAGACAAACTTCAATGCCCTGCTGCTGTGGGTTCTGATCACTCCTGTATTCACAGAGAAAAACATCAAACTAAGAAAAAAAAACCCCAAATCACCACCAAAAAATATAAACAAGCAAAACCCAAACAAAACAAAACCCCAAACAAACAAGAATAAACCTCTACTAAAAGCTTCTTATTAGTAAATTGAGCAGAGAATATATACTGAAGGCACTAGTGAAGCCAGTAAAAGTAAGCCACCACAAAAAAACAGTTGAGTTTTTTTCCCCCAGTGTTCTGTATTCATTTGAGGGTAGTAGTTAAATACAGATTTATATCAGAATTTTCACTTAATGAAAGTATTTGCATGGATGATCTCTGTTTAAGTACTCTTAATAAGAATTTTGTAAGATGTAATTTTCAACAAAGCAGAAAGCTATCTTATTGACACTATTATCAAAAGCTAATTAAACTAGGTGTTGATTGTGATACAACATAATTGTCATTCCCGACTTCTTACGTTTTTTTTAGGCTAGAAGAATGTATTACTGGAGAAACAGATACGTATACTGTTCCAAGAGCACAAATTCAGTCTATGACCTGAATATCCTGTAAATGTAGAAAATAATCAAGTATTACCAGCCCATGGCAGATGTGATAACATACAGGAAATATGAAACTGGAGAAATCTTATGATTCTACTCTAAAACATTTATTATGGTGTCATTAGAAGAGGTCAGACTGAACACAGGAAAGACAAGGAGTCACGTAGACATCTCTTCTAGAATCATAGGAATTCCTCACAGATTCTGTTGTCTGAGGTGTTCAACCCTCACTATCAGATGCAGTTGCTGCCTTCAAACTCCTATCAGCACTACAGTGCTTCCTCCCTTGTGCCTCCCAGGGAGTCAGGCTGTTAACCTGGAGCCTTGTTTAAACTGCTCCTGTTAAAACCCTTCATTGCCCATACTGCCCTCAATCAAATCCTTTTCTTTGAATACTTCCCAGATGCTTGCCTTGTTACAGCTCCAGGCTGTTCACCTCTGCTTTACCTTCCCTCTACAGAAAAAAAATGCCAAAAGACAATTTGTCTGCAAGGGCAATTAAGTACTTAATAGAAAGTGAAATTATGGACTTGATAAAGGTAACAAAGCAAATAAATGAAATATTGTTTGACAGGACACCACACAATGTTATGAACAATAAACTAGAAAGCTGTAAAGTCAACAGGGCACACAGTAAATAGATTAGAAAACAGCAGGTCTTGAAATGCAGCTCTAAACATGGAGTAAGTTTTGAGTAAAGTCCCACAGGGCCAATCATTGGGCCTAACATATATTTTAATTAATTAATTCAACAAGGAAAAAAAAACAACAAAATAAACCCCTAATAACCCAGATATCAGCACAGTTTGCTTTTGGCACCAATGTGAAAGGAATGGTGAAAAAAAAAATGCTGTTTTGCTGGCATGGGTTTACTTTATTTGCTTAAGTAATAATATGACTTTTGCCATGATCAAAACTAAAAGAATGTACTTAATCAGGAAGATTCACGACTCTTTTCCCAAGACTGGAGGAGGTGAACCAAGAGGAAAGGACTTATACTGGATCTGAATCCCTAGTAAGTTAGACTTCCCAAAGTCTCATTACTAAAAAAGGATAACAGACCTCCTTGACATTAAACAAGAGGATAATGATTTGAAGTGGGAAGATTTCTTTGTGATATGCTGCAGTCGAATCAGACTTGAAGCAGGAATTAGTATACAGCAAATGAGTTGCCTTTGTTATGTATGAGGTCAGTGAACAGTGCCTTCTGGTCTTAAAATATGTTAGTCTATGTATAGGGAAAAAAAAATACCTTCACAAAGCTTTATCCATCTTGAGAGAATCAGTGGAGTGTACAAGGAATAGTAATTATTTTTCTAGTTATTATTTTAACAAGAAAATTGCAAAGCAAATCTCAAAAACTTTTCAAATAATTCAAGGTTTTCCAAACTGGAAATACCAAAATTCCAACTTTCAAAAACTTTGCATGCCTGTCTTTCCCTTTTCCCCATCCACTTCACCAGTGAATGAATGATGCTCAGGGATTTCAATCAATGTGTAGTGCTCTTCCTACCACCTCCTTTTCTCTGTTATTCTCAGGAATTGCTCAGTTTTGAAAATGTTGGAGTAGTTCAAGGAAAAACTGAAGGTCTGCACTATGGCAGGCCCTGGCTATTTTCCCCAAGCCCCACTTCAAGCATCTCTGTCTCTCACCAGCTGCCAAGACCCACACAGGGCAGGGGCAGGCAGGCAGCAGCCAGACACCCACAGCCCCAGCAACACCTTCTCCCTCCCCTTGCACCCTCTCTGCTGGTGGCCAGCAGGAACTTAGTTTAGAAACAACTCCTGAAACCTACTCCCACTTACACTTTTCCCAAAGGAAAGAGATCTGGAAGTTTTATGGGGTGATTTGAAGCGGCCAGAGCACTTTGGAAAATCTGGGCATCTGGATTTCTCTCCTTTTCCCTGTCTTCAATGAGGTGTTATATGGCAAATGCAAATTCCCTTGAACAGAAAAAAAAAAAAAAAAAAAGACCCTTGCACATGTCTGTAGAGTGAAATCCAGACTGACTGACAGAAAGACCAACAATAAGTTAAATGATTGTTACAAACCAGGACATTATCATATACTTGGAGGTTAAAAAGAAATTTAAAAAAAAAAATTCACAGTCTTGTCTTCAGACAGTTTGTTAATACTCAGTCTGGATATTTTTCTTTGGAGTTGTCTGGGAAGAGGGTGGGGAAAATGCAGAGTCTACCATTAGAGGCATTAGTAGTAGTTTTATCAACAGCTGGACTATGAATCCATGAAAAAAAATCACTCTGATCCTTTCAAATTGCTATGTATTTAATACAAGATGAAACACTTAGAAGAACAAAAAGTACCACTGAAAGAGTTTTCTTAAACTAGTACAATCTGGCATTGAGGAATTTGGAAGATGTTTTATATGGATTTTTGTGCACTTTTAGTTGGGCTGCTAAGGTATGCTACATTAATTTTGAGTATGCACTTACAGACTGCAGCAGAATGCAGAGTAAACAATTAGGCCTGTTTGCTTTACTAATTGTGATACTCTGGGTCTTTCATTGATTTAAAGGTATGCTGATCATATTTTATGCTTTGACAGCACCCGCCAATCCAAGATCTCAAATGCTTTACTGTAGTTAATCAGCAATATTCCTCCCTCTTTAAGCCAGATACAATAATACTGAAAATGCAAATAATTTGTACACACTAACAAAAGCAAAGAAACAAACAAAAAAGTAATGCAATAAAAAATCTTTTGCTGTGACAGGTAAATGTTAGGAATCCTATTTTGTCTACAGAGGACTAAAGCAGAAGAGCTGATAGTCATAGTCAGAAGAGATGAAACATATAAAAGCTACAACCACTTCAGCAGTAACCACAACCTGGATATGGATTTTGAGACGTGCCCAGTTATTCCTGTACTTCTCCAAATAAATGCCCAAATAAAAACCCTAACTGTAGTTCATTTCAAAAGCCATCTGTCAGTTCCCTTCTTTAGCTTCCAAACAAGGTTCCTCCCAGTCAGAGATTATAGGATATGAAAGGCTTGCTTCTGCTGTGATGGTAATAGGAAAATGTGGTAAAGAAAGGCTGAAAGAGAGCATGTGCTGCTCCAGGCAATGCTAATAAGGGGGCCACTCATTAGCACAGTAGCCTTCCCTGTCATAAATCTGCCCTGAACTGTTAACGTTTGCTAATATGTAGTTTACTGTAATAAATTAGAATAAATTGTACCAACTAAATTGCCTGTGAAGTTGCAGGTTCTCTTTGCAAGACTGGAACTGCCTCATTGGTTCATTTCCTTGTTACACTTGGTCCTACTCTGCTCTGTGGGGCTCCCTGCCCCAGGTCCCTCTTACAGATCCACCTGCACCCAAGAGGTCTAAGCAGAATGAAATCCCAACCACTGAGTTTCACTTGGTTTCATTCTGAAATCAAGCAAAACCAGACGTCTTATCTTTAGAGCATGTAGTGAGTGAAGCAAACGAGGTTTCCCAGCTAGCCTGGGCTGGGATTTGGAGTACATGGGTCCAACACTGAGGTGTTAAGCCAAGACAGTACTAATCAGAAGTACCTCATGCTCATTTACAAGTGGAGACAATGAAAAAAAAATTAAATGGTTGCTCCTTAAGCAGTTCTTTCTCTTAGGATGAAGTTTAACATTGCAAACAACGGCAAAATGAAGGGAAAACTACTTTTTACCAGTGGCTGTGAATTTACCCTTCACACTTACATGATACACGAGTGGGTTCAAGAAGCTAAACAAGAAAAAATTCTTTTTCCGCTCTACAACTTTAGCATGCTGCTGACACAGAAAGCTGAACCAGTACATTTAAAAGTCAAGCAATGCTCTAAAGTCAACTAAAACACAAGTTAATGTGAAAGAGTAAGTGTTCTGCCCCTCATATGAAAGAGGAGCAGAAGTTGAGAGGTAGTAAGTCATTCTGTAAAGCAAAATTTCACCCTCAAAAATCCTACGTATCATTTAAATAATTTGCAATCAATTACACCCTTGTTTAAATATCATTAATACAATCCAGATGTAATATCACAGAATCACGGAATAGCTGAGGTTTGAAGGTCATCTGATCCAACTCTTCTGCTCAAGCAGGGCCACCTACAGCTGGTTTCACAGGACTAGGTCTCCAAGGTCAGAGTCCCCACAACTTATCTGGGAAACTTCTGTCAGTGCTCTGTCACTCTCACAGTAAAAAGTGTTTCCTGAAGTTCAGAGGGAACCTTCTGTGTTTCAGTTTATGTCCCTTGCCTCTGGTCTTGTCCTCAGCAACACTGAAAAGAGACAGACTCTTTCTTCTTTGTACCTTCCCTTCATATATTTGTACACATTGACAAGACCCTCCCATAGCCTCTCTTCTCCAGGCTGAACAGTCTCTTGGCCTTTATCCACATGAGAGATGCTCATAAAATTATTTGAGAAAAAATGTATATATTCCTTCTTCTGTGAGGTCAGATGATAGAAGACAGGATGTAATATGTGTTAGAATCTATCATTACATTGTACCAAAGTGTCTCTATAATAATATTAAATCTTATGTATATCATCAATAGAACCTAAGGAGTGATTCATCCCATCTTTAAGAAATTAAAACATGAGAGATGAATTATGCTTTAAAATTCCCTACTTCAGTAAAGGAGCCACAGTGCAGTTATTTACACTGAAGGAGAATAAACTTGGACAAAATTAATGTCTCCTGTAAGTTACATGACTGTAAGGTAGAATTTGTTCCAACATAAGATAAAAAAAACAATTGACTGGCTTATTCTGCACACAAGGTGTGCAAGGGATATTATAAGATGCTAAATTAATATTATGGTCCCTAAAAATAACAAACAATTTATTTTAAAAATAATCTGTTCTTAACTGCAGAAATCTCATGTCTTTGACATAACAAGATTTAGAGGTTTCATTCTTTGAAAACAGACCTCATAAAAATATTTCTGTGGCAAACATTTACTACAAATGCACTGTTATTTGGCACATGGGAAAATATTACAAAGGTTAGCCGAGACCACAAGTGTTTTTATATCAGCTGCTGTTTCTGGGGTCATTTATGAAGCAGGATAGAACACAGGATAATTGTCAGTGCAAGGAAGATATTTACTGTATTGGATAATGATCACCTAGCAATGTACTGTACAAATGCAGTTTTGGTACACTCCTCTATTCTTTTTGCTTAATGAATAGCACCTGGTTTGTCTGAAACTTTTTGCACATGAAAGAACCACATACAGTGGGAGAAAGGAGAAATTATGGATGAGTTTCAGAGGGTCTTTGATAGGATAGAGATTCAGCTTCCTTTTAATCATCTGGATATCATCTGGACAATCATCTGCTTCTTCACTAAAGAAAACAAACACTAGACATTTTCAGCATGATATTTAAGTTGGCTGGTATTACACAGCAGCTGTAGATCAAGCCCCTTCATAGTAACTCCCATCCAATAGCAATTCTAATTTTAAATATTTAGGTTTCCATGTAGATGAGATTGTGTACTTCTGGAGACACACTCATGCATTTGTTTATAGAAAAGGAGTTGAGATTAAATTAGGTGTATTTTATTATTTGAAGACTTGTTATACTTTGCCTGCCAGGATAGGTTTAGCACTGTAATTAATGTTTCCATGAATCAAACACAGGAGTCTAGTGCATACATTATTTAAGTAAAATATATGGTTGCTCTATCATCTGTTTAACAGATTTTGTCAGTTCATATTTCATGTTCATTTTGAATATTAGTGAATCTCTGGTTGCTTTCTTTAAAATACCATTGTTGTATTGCATGGGAAAGAAATGCAAATCTATATTACTACAAAGAACAAGAGAGTCTTGTCAATATTCTTCAAGTACTCAGAATATTTTACATGGAGTTTAGCCTCAGATATGAATCGAGGGTAGTACCTCTAAGTATGCCTTTTTAGTCCTGAAAATAATTTCAAATACTGAAAACACTGAACATTGAAACAACATTTTATATATCCTAATTCCCTTCAAAATACTGCAAATAATATTTAAACTATTTTTGCTGGTTTACAAGGATCTAATAGCCAAGTAGACACACTGGAATATCTGAATTCAGATTTTAAAAATCTTAAGGTTCTGAAAAGAAGTTATTGAAATAGTACAGTGCCTATGCACTCTCCCTATTGACAGGAAGGTCTTTGACATGTGGAAAAACTTTAAAAATCCAAATAGTTCTGTACACATTGTAATGAGAAGTGATAGATGTGAAAATCCATGTGATAAAGTGAATGATCTTTCAGTCCAGTTGACAGTCAGTGCACACTAATCAAAAGGATAAATACTACTTATTTTGCTCTCACTTCTTGTTCCATTATCTGCCTGTAAATTGGGTCTTGAAAAGTTTGTGACTTCAGTCTTTCTCTGACATTAGACCTGGAATAACCAACAAACACCACAAACTGAAATTTTTCCCTGAGTGAAGAGGGCTGTAATCAGACATTATCTTTCAATATTCTGAAACAAAACTGTGCAATAGTTGAAAATAAAAGGAAAGCAGGGGAGCCCACAAGCAACATCCAGAATGAAATGTGTATCGAGGATGACTTAAGAGGTATTACCACTCAGAATCTAACCATAATGTTTTTTTCTTTATAGCAGATAAGTAGAGAAGCATAGTAATGTCATGCAGGAAGATAGGGTCACACTGACAGAGGGAGATGGATTTTAGGAAAAACAAGGGCAGGAAAAATATGGTAGATTACAGACTAGAAATTAAGATGGGAAATCAATACAGAATACGAGAAGATGTTTCCTTATTTTACCATCTCAACATTTTTTTCAATGTGCAAGTCCTTTACTCCTAGCACAATGCAGAGTCCAGAAACAGTTTCAATGACAGAGTTGACTGTTTCTCATCACAATGTACTGCTCCTGAGATGCAGAACACATGACTAGCTTCAGAGATCATTCCTTAGAATTATACCAAACAGAGGATGTTCAGAGATGAACTTTTATTCAGAAAGGAGGAACTACCTTGCTTTGGTTTTATTTTTTTTTGTTTGTTTGTTTTAAGATTTCATTTTCAGAGAAATGTGATACAATTTCAGTTACAATATACTCTATATTTCCAAAGCCACCTTCCAAAAGTTTTCATGACTTCATGTTTTGCCACATATATTTAGCTCTTTTTCACTATTGAAGTTAACTAACTAAACCCACAAGAACTTAAAAGCTATAGAAAGATTTACACAGGATTTATTTTGAAATGTAAGCTTAATTGAACATATATTTTTACCTAGAGAGGAGCCTGTTTGTTTATCTGTAACCACACAACGTGTTGAGATTGCCACATAAATGGACTGGGCAAGTGAATGATGAATTCACATGTCTCCAATATTTCTAATCTTTTATTATATCAGTGAGGACAGTATAGGCTAATAAGAGGTATACAGTCAAGTGAAAATATTCCAGGAAAAAATAATGAAAAATGGAAAATAACAGGGAAATATATGAAGACTTCAGAATAGATAATAGAAATCATTTCTTTTCACCATTTCCCTCCTACATTACTTATGATTCTACATTCTAATTAGTTTTTAAGGCAAATGATTTAACTCTTCCCATTTTAATTAGTAGAAGCATAAAAACTCTATGATGAAATAAATTCTTTGGGTACGTAATTACCTCTTTTTCATTCCTACTAGTGAATCTTCTATGTCAAAATAATGTGTTCCTTGAACTGCTGCATAGTTTTCCTTAACTTGCCCATGGGGCAATTTGGTATACACAGAACATTATTCACACTGTATGTAACTTAATCTTTAAAGGAACAGACTTTTCCAAACAACAGTTTAAAAACACAAGTCATTCTATTATTAATCCAGAGACAAAGAACCATATTTTTCTCCAAAGTGTATGGGCAACAATTTTCCTCTTTCCAAATGTGCAAAGTCAGAATAAATTTTCACCAGAAAACCTGGAAGTAGGGTTTTTTCCCACTGTACAGCACAAACAAAGCTGTTCTATGGATGTGATCACAAAACTGAAGTCAGCATTCATGCAGGCACAGCACGCATTGCTGCCACTGCTGTGTGTGACACACCATGACACCATGCTGCCAGTGGCAGTAACTAATAAGGAAAGCTTTGATTATCCATCCCTGGACTATCCAAGATCTATGGATATATGCATAAACAACTGTGCATCTGCAACTCTTGTAGAAAGAAGAGAAATTTCAGGTCACAAATTTCTCAAGAGTCTAAACATTTTGCTCTATGAAAATCTATGAGGAGTCAGAAACTAGGGACTAAGTAAATCTATATACAGTTGTCTTCAAGTGAATGGACTTTAAGATACACAGTCCTTCTCCATTATATGTTCCTTGTATGAGAATGGAGACTAATATAAGTCATTTGAATAACTTTTTGAAGATGTTACATTAACAAATTTGGGTTTCTATTTTCAGTGTGTAGCTTTGAATCACACTCAAACTTCCATCAAAAATCTGCTTGACAACTCTCCTGGGGATCTCTTTTTGAATGAAAATAAATAACAAATCTCAGACTTTTTATGGTAGAAAGGTCTCTTCCACAACATAACCAAAGACTGTTGACACTAGAATAATTCAAGTTTATTCTGTTATGGAAGCAATAGTGGAAGAGTTATAATAAATGAATGTGACATTTATTAACATAATATTCATTTAGAAAAAAGCAAGTGATTATAATCGTCTTAATTGGACCAAATTAACCTACCTTCTGTTGCTATAGCAGCTACAGCAGAGCAATAGAAAATAGTAAAATACCCCAAAACTAAGTTTGACTACAGTTCATTTGTCTGATGCTAGATAGAACAAACACAGCAGAATACTATTACACATTGCTCATAAATTGACTTGATTTAGCCACAAAGTTAACCCAAAAAAGATGCTTTTGAAGTAATTTATTAAAGAAAAAATTGTTTTCTACATTCGTGCTACATGAGAAAATATTATGGATGAGTAGATGAAAACTGATGCTGCACATACTTCAGAGGTTTTTATTTTGCACTACTTCTACTCTCATTCTGTGGACTAAATGCCCAGGTCTCAGTTAAAACTGATAGTAGGTTCAAAATGATAGGAGATGATCATAGAATATCCTGACTTGGAAGGGACTCACAAAGATCAGTAAGTCCAGCTCTTGGCCCTGCACAGGACAAAATTTATGCTTGATGATCTGACAGGAAAAAATACCAATTGACTTCTCAATCTTCTAAACTTCATTTCCTTAGAAAAATGTAGAATAAAGCACCAAAACTATTACTAAAATCACAGTAGAAGATTCAAAAAGATCTTACTTCATAAGCTTTGCAAACCTCAGGCTTCCCCACTCAGCATGTAAGAGCAATGAGATGCTGCAGACTTTTTAGCTGGAGCCACTAGCTGTTAAGCAAATATCTTTCTTTCAAACCATTCACTTTCATTTTGTTTTTAAGTTACAAGGGCAAACAAAGCTGAAAGAACAAGATGAAGCCAGGAGGCATTGAAATTCTGCACAGGAATAAACCAGAAAACGGCATTCCTTCATTTTCTCATATTTGCACAAATGGAAATCTGAAAAATGGAATGCTAATGTTACTTTGAAAGTGTTGAGTATCTTGGGCAATTTAAATCCTTAAATACTACTGCAGAGAGAAAGACATTTCCATGGAGTTATTCTCTGCCAGTATCAGAAATTCCCCTTTATTAAATAAGTTCAAATAACATCCCAGTGTTTCCAAACTTAAAGAAAATGTGAACTGTTATGTTTTCCACAGGGTAAGAAAGACAATACTTTCTTTTCTGAAGTAAGCAATTTTATATTAAGTGAAACAACAAAACCAGAAAAATATATTAAAAAAAAAAAAAAAAGTGCCAGTTCCATCTGGTAACTACAGCTGGCACCAGAGAGAGACCAGAGAGAGTAAAGTCAAGGAACTATACCTTGTGTAGAAAATGGAATCATCATGGCTGTATGTTACAGTTCCCTATAAGTTGCTAATGGCACTTTTGCCACCTTCCTCTGGAACTAGAAAATATTTTACTGCATTATTCAAAAGTTTCATTGCATTTCTGTCAGAAGTAGTTCATATTCTAGATTATAAAGTATTTCTTATAAATATGTCATTTATGTACGGATAGAGTAGTATGGGCCAGTCTGGAAGTGATAACATTAACATATATTACTGCTATCAAATAATAACAATTTTTTGATCTTCCTAAGAAAAATAACACAAATTGTTTTAAACAAGGACTCAATTTTCCTTCCTCAAATTCCAATTTGAAATTATTCCTAGAGAAGAAGCAAGGATGAAGGAACTTGAGACAGAGACCGACTGCAAATGTCTTGACTAGGATGGTACAATTCCATACTGTGGAATGAAAAACAAAGACAGTAAAAAAATTACCTATATTAAAAATATAAAAACCAGAACCCCGTTATATGTTAATGTTATATTAAGAATTTAGAAAGCAGCAATGCATCCAGTGATAGGTCCTCCAGGATATCTAGGTCTTTAGGATTTTTGGATGATTATCAGAAAATATAATACAATTTCAGATCTTTCTTGGGAGTTTCAATGAGAACTTCCCAGCGTTCAGGACAGCTAGAACTGCACTTTCTGAAGCAGCACTAGCACCACATGAAAATCCAAGTTCACATTCTCTGGAAAGGGGTGAATTAGTGGGATACATGGTCTCATCACCAGTAATCATCACAGAGAAAACACCACATGCTGCAATTCACATTACTGAGATGCTAGAATTACACTTCAAGGATAAGGAAAAACTCACTAACAGCATTACTAGTGACAAAGATACACACCAAAGCATGCCTTCTGGAGACAAGCATTCTTACTGCTCTATAAAACAGAAAATATCTTCAAAATAAAATACTTCAGTTTATCTTTTGAGAGTATTGAGAATGGCAGAGACTAGAAAAGTTCATACTCCAGAAATAGCCATATCTCAGGAGAAAATGTCTCAGGAAGTTAGTTCCTATTATGGTCAGAGCCACAAGATGGAGTTGTATTTAAAAAGACAAGATAAAGCAGTAGCTCCAGAGAATTTTCAAGTTGGCACAAAAGCTTGAATCACATGTGGAGAGATACATTTCAGATGAGCTGAGGCCACATTACAAGCAGAAATGATAAGGCAGTAGCTTTCATAGATTTATTAAAAATTATTCATAGTCAAGCAATCAACAGAACTAGGAGATCTATAACAGATCTTTCAATTACTAAAAGTTACAGAAATTACAAGATAGCAGCAGATTAGTACTCCATTTTCTATGAAGAGTGCTGAATGGGGGGCAAACCTAAGGTTACAGGCAAAAATGTCTGTATTGCTTATAAAGCCTGTTAACTGGCTGCTCCGGCTGAGACCTAACACCGTGCTAACCAAGAGGTTCTTATTGCTTCTTTGCACTTCCCTGTCATATTTTCTACTTGTGTGCACTTACAAATTCAGGCTCTTTTGATCTTCGAAAGATGTGTAGCAAACCTGACTTGTTAAGACAACAGGCCTCCATGCCCCATGGCAGAACACAAATCACTCAGTGTCAATTGGGAACTTAAGCACAAATTATCATCTAATAGTTGCTTTGAAAGCAAATGAAGACAGAGTGGCAAGACATTCTAGAGTGTCACACTAGTTACCAGCCATACAAGGAAAGACCTCATAAAAGGATGCATCCAAGAACAATGTTTTTGTTTCACACTAGCAGAAGAATGAATGACAGAACAAAAATAGCAGTAAATTATAGGAAATGATAATGATCCAAAGATCTAAAGTTCATGTACTCAGGTCAGCAGACCTGGGTACAGTCCTCAGGAAGAGGGAGAATGCCAAAACCTAAGTGGCACTGGAAAAACATGCATGGGCAACACATGGCAGACTGCCCTGTGGTGGGCATGACAAGGAATGAAGAGTTATCAGTAACCTTGTCATATGCAGTTAAGTCGAGGCCAGGAATATAATTTAACAAGAATATCAATGATCAGTGACACACAATGTTTCTGATTTTATTCCAACATTTGCAAACAACATCAGATAATAGTAAACATCAGCAGGAAACAAGAGATTACATTAAATAGAAGCCAAACAATCACATAGAGAAGACCAGTACAACCATGATGACATGAGGGGAGAGGATGGCTACCTGGAATATCTGAGCACTACTGATATCTTGCCCCAGCAAGTCAAGAAAGGCTTTCACAGAGAACATACAATAGTTACTAAAGGAACTTTGTACATACAACTCAAATGGAGGGATATGGTTTGGACCTGTTCGTTAGTTACATCTTAAACTAATGTAAGTTNTCTAAGTTCTCTACACTTAGACATTCCCTTACAGCAATGGTATTCATGAAGTATGTGCTGAGCTTGTATTAAATCAGTGGAGATAAGTTACAAACAACATGCAGTGAAGATTGTTTATATTTTCTCTGAAAAAGGTATTAAGTTGTGCGTTCTGCAAAAATAGGATCCTGAAAACACCTCCAATCCAAACTTCATGCTCTGCATTAGTGCTAAGAGAGCATTTTCCCTGGGTCTGTCATCCATGAAACCACAAGTAGTTCTGATGATCATGTTGGAGGCAGCCAACACTTTTCCTTCTTTATCCAGAGGTGAAACAAATAGTGTGAAAGCTATTAAACTATTAAACTATCCCTTATTAAAACAGAATAAGTTGTTATGTATGTATTTGAGCTTACTTTACACTGAAGCAGATTTCTAGTAATGAAATGAGGAAATCAATGAAGGGAGTGCTGACAGATAGGAGATGGCTAAGAAAGTCATCAAAAATTTTTCAAATGGTGGATGCAAAAGTTTGTCTACAAGTAACTATATTCTTTATGAATCTCTGAATCCTCACTTGTGAATTAACTCCTTACAAAATAAGTAACTGTTCTTAACATGCTGCTCTCAGCAGTGTACACTAGGGTACTTCAGTAATCAAAATTCAGTCAGGATTTTGATAACAATAGTCTTGGGGTTAGGAACAATTTAAGGTACCTCACCACTTCTGTGGGCCTAAGTCAGTTACTCAGTGGTGTATTTAAAGACACTGGAAACTGAGTTTTGACTTATATGCTAGATTTCTGTGCTGAGGCTATCCTATTAGCGCATGGAAGCTGAACTTCCCAGGTTAATAATATAGAAGGTATATGTGGAGCAGCGTCCTTGATTATCTCAAAGCAGATATAAACTTTCTTTTTTTTTTTTTTTTCTGAGAGTGACTTCATTCTATGCATTACTTTTAAGTATGTGCCTTTTTTTGGTGGGGGGAAGGGAGAGAAAAGGACGAAGAAGGGGAGGACATCAGTAGTTCCCTTTCCAGATATTACTTTTTTGTACATAAAATTTTGATCAACTTATAGAATCCATTTTGCCTGATGTTGATAGTCCTTTCTGCTTTGTAAGGGAGAAAACTGAAATTTATTGGATTTGGCTACAGACATCTATTAGTATTTCCATGTTTCACATGTCCATTAGTCTTTCTTACGTTTCTTCACTCTCTGGAAGCTTCTAATTTTGGATAACACAAAGTCTTGGAGATGGAAAGCAGAACGAGAGGGAGTCCATCTGCTTTCAAGAGTCACAAGAGCTTCCCTTATGATCCCTAATATTTCCAATTAGAAATCCAAAGAAGAGTTAATATGCTTCAAAGCATGAGGCACAGATAACTTTGTTTTCACTCTACCTGGCTGCCTTCTCCACGGACACCCCCTTGTTGTGGGGGAGAAGCTCATGTGCCCTTATGAGGTTCTGAGCTGTGCTGGTGGTGTTTTATGCCTCTGGCAGGGTCTTCCATGCTGGTCAGGTCTCATGTGAAGGGTCAGACAAAGTGTGTCCTTGGGCAGGATGGGCTTGTCAGCCCGGCAACCTCCCGGCAACCATCCTAGCAGAAGGACAACCGCAAACCCGGGCAGATGGAGCTCACTTAGCCCTGTCAGGCCATCCATCTAAGAGAAGGATACTCTAACTAAACCTACATCCTGAGGACCTCGCTATCACCGTCCAATCTTGCTATGCCCTGGCAGATGAACCTGAGGAGCAAAGGGTGGGGCCAGTTCTGCACATGCTGTGCCTCACCTTAAAAATCCACTGCGCAGGCTTGAGGGATTCACCCACATTTGCAAAGCCCTGCAGCAACAGGCGAGGGACAAAACAGCAGGTGATGAGGTGCACTGGAAGCCGCAGACCCAACCCTGCATGCAGGCAGTTCAGGACATTGGTTGTTAGCATGGGTAAAACCCTCCCAAATCATCGTTCGCAAAATCTAGCCATGATGATGATGATGACCTGGCTGCAAACCAGACCTATTTGCCTTTTTAGCAGGTGGCAGCCAGGAAGACCAGGGTTTAAAGTGAATGCTAGCTTTCCTCCTTCCTGTAAATCAAAGAATCAAAAAACACCTCCCTATGTCTAGACAAAAAGCACAACCTTATATTGTTATTGAAATTTGATAACATTATTTCAAAAATGAACTCACATCTCCACAGGCAATGTGATTCCCAGAGAGCTCTGTGTCACTACTCTGAAAGACCTGATTTATTATACACAGGTATGAGGTAACTACCTTATTTATTACTTTTGATTTTATTGTGTGTTTATTTTGGAGTAGCAATGGACTATTTGCAATTAGGTTTGCAACCATTACAAAGCTCTTTTTTAAGCTGTCTTATACCTTTGACTTGTGTTGGCTTGAAAATTACCACATTTATTCTGCAGGCAATGGGGAATAAGCCTTGTTTAGTTTGAAAAAATTATGTCCTAGTGTTTCAGTTACTGAATTTCAACTCAGAAACAGGAAAGGAAGTTACTTTTCCTACTTATTTCATTACGAAGTCAAAATATATGTTTTGTCCAGCTTTGACAAAAGTCTTAGTCCTGCCATGAATTCCATCCTTTCAAGTCTGAGCAGTCACAAAATGTGTATGAAGTAAATAGGCATCTGCCTATTTTTCACAGGTCATCCTTCAGGCTCAAGGGTTTATGATCTGTTTTCTATTTGTTTCACAGGTATCATCCACTGTCTGATGGATAGGATATTTGGTCATAAAACAAGGAAATTAGCTAGAACTGAAGCACTGCAAGTTCCTTACTGGTACCTATTGTTGCATTTGAATTATGGCGTTTGGGTTTATATTTGTTTGTTTCTTTGTTTAGGTGGGTTTGTTTTGTTTTGGTTTTGTATAAATGATTCTCTCACCCAAAGTTTGTGTGCTCTTTTTTTCATTATTTAAATGCAAAACCTTGTTCCCCTAAATAAAGTCCTCCCTTTTCAGTGGTAGAGTGGTGGAAAGTGAAACATTTGATTAATATATGCCTTAGCAATTTCCCACTAGCACAACCAGAAATAGGATTGTTTTTCATAATAATCTTTTCCCTCAAAAACTCTTACCAGAGGTTTCCTTTAAACCTATCACGGCGGAGCCCTTGCAGTCCTCAAATGCAAAAATGCAATTGGTTTTACCATGCTTACTTCAGTACAAAAATGTTGTTTTAGTTACATTTTACCATATTCCTTAAGGAGAAAAAAAAAAAATAAAAAAAAGAATTGCAAGTAACAGCGATAATAATCCCATTGTGTTCAAAATTTTTCTGTTAAAAGAGGTTCCACTTCCCCACCCCCCTCCCTTTCTTAGCTAACAAACGTCTTGAGACTTCACTACAGGTCTCTCATTTGTTTCGTTCAAACACGTCTTTATTACCTCTTTCAGGTAACCGATAAGGTGCAAGTATTCTGCCATACTAAAAGCTTTTTACTGTACCGAGTTCAGAGGAACAAACACAACTTGCCAATGATGCTCCTAAAAAGTAATTACCAAGAAGCTTTTTAGGATTAGTGTCCTTTAATATGCTGATTAATCAGCTTTTAAACAGTGAATTCGTAAAATCAAAAGCAGTTAATACCTGAAGAGTGTTTAATTATACAAATAGAATTCCTTTCAGAAAAGAAAAGGTACTTAGTAACACCTTAATTGCCTCCCTATTATGTCTGGCCGAACACTTCATTTAGGGGGTTTCTAATCCAGCCAGGAACGGGCAACAGACTTCCCACGGACTCCAGTGAGATCGCGACTGGACTGTTTCACCCCACGACGACATCTCTGGGATGGGGACATCGCTGTGCGCGGGCTGGGACCCGCAAACCCGCGCCCCATGGAAAACGAAGTGCTAATCGCCCTTCTGTTTCAGCTCTGATTAGGAAATAGCTCCTGAAAGCTTCTTATGACCTCGCAAAGGAAGGCAACCTCAAAAAGCAACTAAGTAGCACCTTTCTAAACGTCCAGTTAGAATTATAAATCAGTGTAACACAGGAACGCTCTGCCTCTTTTTAAAAAGCAAACATAATAATTTGCAAAGCCTTCTTAAGTGTCTTCTCACACCCACGTCTTCATAGGGAGTGAATGAAAGCAAAATGTCAAACGTCCCGCCTGGTGAAACAGGACCGAACCTTTCCTGTGTGCAGTGGGTTAGCTAAGCAGTGCACTTCCCTGGTCTGCCACTTGCACATCTACTTTGATCTGAATTTTCTTGCATTCTGAGTAGTCTCCTTTATTGCAATCTAATTTGCAAAGTGCACTTCACTATATATATAAGTTTTGTGTGATTAATCTTTGTAAAACTCCACACTTGTGTCTTTTGTAACTTTAGATACGGGAGTGGTTTGCTGGAATTAAAAGATCACTCAAGCTCCTGAAATTAAAGAGGTCTACAAATGTTTGCTGAACAGAGGCCTAAATTACCTCATCCTATTATCTACAACTTTCATATATTGTTTGCTGTCACCTGTTGTGTTTATAGTCTTTATCAACCACAAATATACACAAACCACGGGGTTTTTGTTTGTTTGTTGGTTGGTTGGTTGGTTTTTTGGGTTTCTTTTTGTTTGTTTGGTTGGGGTTTTTTTGTTGTTTGTTTGTTTCCTCCCTCCCCCATTCTATAAGACCACAAGTGAAAACAAGGAATACAAGTCTTGATATCAGGAGATGAACTTTGATGATCCTTTTGGATCCCTTCCAACTCAGGATATTTTGTGATCCTACAGGACATTTTTCTCCAGTGTTTATCCAAACCCTTTGTCTTTTCTGAAGTTTCAGGCTGAAAATTTGATCTGTGATGGATCAATTATAAAAACAAACAAGCAAACAAAGAAATCAAATTTAGTGATACAGTATATTGAGTGCTCCATTTAATTTCCCAGAAGGGACCAAATACGTTCCCAAAATAATTCACCAAATGCATTACAGCTGTATGACTGTGTTAAGGTCACTGATAGACCATATGAGGTAACACTGTACTATTAACTGTGGGAGAGAACACCATCTTTCTGATGGCAGAAAAATGCCTAGCCTTTTCTTTAATGTGGAGAAATGCCAGCCTCTTTAAAACCATGCAATAAAACACGCATCAACTTCGATGTTATCCTCCTTACTTGATGGGGGTTTTTTACTGTATGTGTGGCAACACATATTCTGAGTTTAGCATCAAAGAGACTCAAAGTTGCAGTTGTATAACAATTTGATGAGTTTAGAAGAGTGAAGCAAAGGTTCCTCATCTGGGAACATCTAATGCCTTAGCAAAGAGGATGTTTCTATCAACACTGCAAATCACAGAAGTCTGTGGGGTGCAGCAGGATTTGCAGGTTTTCCTGCCAGGCTGTTGAGCCTGAGGCTGTCACAGATAGTCTCAGTTGAAGCCTGCACGAGATATGCTTGGAACCTATTGTACTTCTGACAAAAACACATGCAGTACATGTGCACAGAGAATTAAAATTATAAAATATATAAAATAGAAAACACATTTCTCTGTAGGTATTCATTTACAGGTGTAATATAAAAATGGGGGTCTAAGCACTAACTGCATAGCATTCAAATCAAGAAACTCGGACAAAATCATGCATTAAAGAACCGTAGCATGCATGCAAACCTTTGGCTTCAGACTACCTTTAGACAGCACTAGAAATGGAAGAATCTAAAGTGCAAGCACCGATGCATGCTTTTGGGTTTGCTTGCAACTATTTTTCAGTTTTTGAGCCCCTATAAGTTACTTACTGGCATTATGAATGTCTACCTGGCTTATGAATATGAACTTGTTTTTCTTGTACTGCAGGTTCCATAATCATTAATACCAGACCTGCGCATTACTGGAGTAAATGCAAGAGCACATTAGAGACACATCAGGTGTGAACACACAATTGCATTCTGCCAAACTGGACAGTATGATGTTTAATGCTATCTTTACAATCTTATACTAGCTTTGTTTGAGCTACAGGTAGATCCACTCTAATCCTGCATAAAATTAAACCAGGGAAGACAACACTTGAGACAGTAAAGCTTCAAAGTTAAAGATGTCTATGGAAAAAGTATTTATTTGAAGAGGCAGAGTGAGTTTTTTTAAGTTCAAGGGACTGTGATGTTTCCAGACTCAGACTCAGTGCTCAAAGACTGGATTTACCACCACATGAAATGAGATTCTGCAGGCCACAGTGTATATGAAATGCTCTTTACAGTGGTAACAACCACTTGATGTGCACTTAGAGCCCTTAATGCCTTACCACTTGTTTGCTGGTTCATATCATGGCACCTGGCATCCTTTGTGGGGCCAAAGGACAAACCAAACAAATGAATAGAGTCAGGTTAAAAATAACTCCAGCAAAAAAGTAATAATCTGGTTTCCTCTAAGGCACCACAAGCAGCTGTGCTCACACTGAGGAAAGGGTGGTTGGGGCAGGTCTGAGCAGGCATTATGCTGGATTGGGAGATTCTGAAGCTCTGAAGCTGCTTGAGAAAACGGTGTGAGGAACCGTTCACAGGGGAGTTCTGTTTACACTACACTGCCTCATCCTCCCCACGTGAAAAGCTGTCCATGAGTATGGAATGGTCCTCAGGCCACAGTCAAAAGGCTATTCAGGCACACCTGATCTGCTGAAGGAGTAATGCTACACATAGGGAAACACGACCAGAATGCTCGCTACGATAAAGAATTTCCCCATTGACTGTAGTCAGGTCAACTATGTCACAAGTTGCACCATCAGATCCTAGTTCATGAAGGGGTTCTGGTCAGAAAGGGTACTCACCATCCATTCTTTGGGGTTTTCTGCTCTGTGTCCAAACCTCCTTCCTAAATACATGCTTGAGAGCTCTTCTGAATCATGTCATTTTACAGTAGTCCATTTCAGCTCTGAAGATCAGTGTATGCTACTATATAAAGATGACAACAATGAAGGATTGTTTGCATTTGCAAAGTAGTCAATAGTAGCTTCATCTGTAGAATTATTCATTTCTGTTAACTGCTCTTACATATTTTATAATTAATTATGCACTTAATTTTAAAACATCTTTTACAAAAATTAGAGAATTAAGTATTTGGAAAGTATTAGACTAAGTCTAAAGATTTAAAATTCAAAAGAAGTCAGGCAGCTATACCTAAAAATTAAAAAAAAAAAAAAATTTAAAAAAATCTACTACTTCATGTTTAACTGTTGCCATTTTTCAGACATTGCAATATTTTCAAAAGTCATGTGGATTATGGTTTTAGTTTTAACTCTGCTCTCTTCTTGTTGATCCTATTTTAACATACTTTATGGTTTGTTTTATATGACATGCAGTCATATGTATGTAAAAAGCACATTTATTTATAATTTATGATACTAAATTAGATATGAACAGAAATATACACAAGGTTAACATTTTTTTTGCTGGATCTATTTTGACACTAATTTCAAATAGTATTGTTTTACTAATAAGATGCAAATCCAAGGGTTTAACATCGTCCCAGGATAACTACAGTCTCTGAGGCACACATTGCTCACAGCTGCAGTGAAATATCCATCACTAAAAATTTCAGCACTTTTAATTCCATCTCAGTGACATCAGCGGGATAACTGAAATATTACTCACATGTGGTACTCAGTAAGGGCATGTATGATTTTATCAAAATTCTATAAAAGTAATTTTGTGTTTATCATTAGCAGTTTTTTCCTAATAAAAAATCAGAACAAAAAATATTACTGTGGATAATGTGGCATATTTGTGGGGGATTTTTTTCATTAAAATTAAAATAAGATGTAATTTTCCCAAACTTTAAAATGATCAGCAAACCTCTTCCTGTTTACTTTAGTTTCTAGCTTCTTTTTTTTCCTCCTGAGACAAAATTGGGAAATTCATATTGTAGCAGTAGCTTAGCCAGCCTTATGGAGACTTTGTTGATTATAAATAATTCGAAAAAAAACTCAGTTATTGAGTGTCTGCAATTCAGTGAAAGCCATAGTTTCTTAATCACCACTGACAGAGTTGTGCCCTGCCTGGTTGTGTGTATGGTAGTACTGCTTTGATTTTGACAACTGTGCATGTGGGCCAAGATATATATATATACCCCACACTGTGGCACTGTGTCTTCTTATCCATGGAGGACGTGGTAGGATGCTGATACTGCTGTTGATGCCTCTCTAGAAGGTTGGTTTTTCTAGTGCTGAGGTCAGTACAGTTGGAAGAGAACTGTACACTAAGCTACTTGCCTCGTAGCAATGCTAATGTATTGTACTCTTTTATCCTATTTATTTCCTCTCCATAAGCTGAGCAACAATAGAGAATACAACTGCAAGGAAAGTCCCTGAACCAGACATTTCTTTTTGGGAGATGATAGCACACAACCAGGAAAGTATTTCAAAAGTCAACATATGCAACTCTTTGCACTGCTAACTATTTCCTTTGTTAGATCAGAGAGGCCAGTGAAAGGGAGAAATTACTAAAAGAAGACTTCAAATCTGGGAGGGGAAACAACAAAGGAGAAACTTCACAACTGACAACATTGTGGAAATGTGTGCCGATGGTTCTCTTAGCTTACCTTAGCAGAAAATCCATTTGACAAAGTTACTGAGGGTCAAAAGAAGTGCCATGACGATTAGGAAGTGGACAAACCTAAGCTTCTCAGGGTTCACCAGCAGCTAAAAGGGCTATTTAGAAGGGAACATCTGCATTTCAGAGACTTCCCATACCATGCAGCCTGAATTTCAGAGGTGTAAAAGAGGCCACAGAAAGTTTTGCTTGTATAAGGTTCCTTAAAAGCATCAGAGCCATAAACAGGATTCATACCAGTATCTCTTGCAGTTTCTCCTGATTCCATATTAACAAGATCAAAGCAAAGAGCATGTTGCAGACCATTGTTCACCCATCGGGCCAGCTGGTGCACAGGGCTGGTGTTGGTTGCAACTCCTGCTGGGTTGTAGCTGGCACTCAGCCCATCCAGATCTGCAGGCTGTGTTTGCTGCTGTTGGATCCAGCCTGCTCTTTGATGCTCCAGCTTGGAAAGCTAGACTTTTTTGGCAAACATAGCTATTGCAAGTAACCACTTGAGCCGCTACGAAAGTGGTGCAATGTGTGTTTGGCCAACTTCTTACTGGGATAGTGCTTGATTATTTTGTTTTATATAATAATTGGGAAAGCAAGAGGCAGGAGACAGCAGAAGGGGGGAGCAAGTTCAGATGACGCTAGTCTGCTATGACTCACTGGTTTCTCAATAATGGCAATGGGATAACTTTGTGCAAAATCTCAATTGCTGCTTGCTGCACTGCAAGACTGGGTGTTCATTTTGAGGGAGCTGGAAACTCTCTTCCTGAGCTTGCTACCAGCCTTCTGTAGCCCTCTCCATTTATATCTGGAGTATTATATTTATACCCTCCTATTATATCTGACCTCGAAATAGGATGTAACACTTCATTGAAGCCCTCACCAGAATATTATTGCTTTCTCCCCTACTGAAAACTCCAAATGATATACCCCAAAATGCCTTCTATGCTATTTCATTGTTGACAAATACTTTTTTAGTTTGTGATACATTACTAGATCTTTCTCCACACAATCCTCATTTTGTATCTGTACATGATACTTCACTTACGTGTAGCAGTCACTCTTCCCCTTTGCTTTAAGTTCTTAAATCTTGTAAGATTTAACCAGTTAATAAACTGTTAATAAACTTGTCACATCAGCAGAATACAGAGCAAAGACTAACAGGGTTATAATAAAAAGCACAATTCATATTTGTGATAAAATTTATAATGATACTTAGGGTACCTATAATAGAAAACAATTTGAGACATATGCTTCTATATTTTTCTATTTACTTATTTAATGTGTATGTTTGAAGTCTCAGACTGGGAATCATCTGAAAATCCAAGGTCTAGCCCAAACTAGTCAGAAAGCCTTTTCTAGTCAATGGAGGAGAAAATCATCCAGACACTGATTCATTCTAAAAGTTTTGAGTATTTCAGAAAGGTAGTAATCACTCCCTGGATGTGTCTTTCCCCACTGACTACAGAAGAAGCCAACTGCTTTAGAATAGATAGCAAACTTTCAAATTGCTGAAATTACACAAGATGAGTCCCAGCTGCAGCTTGTTCTCCCCCTGGTACAGACAATCAGACACAAATTCTTCAAAGATTTAGGGCCTAACTCCCATTGATTTCTCACTATCAGATTCTTTAAGAGGTTGACTTCAATAAAAGTTACGTATCTAAACGTGGTGAATACTTAACATAGGAGCTGCAATGGGGGCCACACAACATCGACAAACACCTTACCAAATCGGACTCTGACTATTTATGCAGATAACAGCCTTCAAGCACTTTAACTTCTGGCAGAAATTTTTCTTTCTTCCTGTTGCAAAAAGCAATATATGTTTGAGCTTCAAGCACCATAAGCACCCACTCTAAGGAAGTGGAGCAGGAAAGCACTGAAGAAATTACTGTCTAGGAGAGCTACTACTAGGTTTGACAGAACATCTCTTTCAGATTCCCCTTTTGGTCACTTCTTGATCTTTCATACCACAAAATGGTTACTTATTTAAACCCCCTCAACAAACTAAAAAAGCAGGTATTACAGATCTTGCAGGTGTTTTATTGCAGTAGCACCATCCTTAAATTACATCCACTTATTTTCATTCAAATTGACAACATTTCACCTTGAGTGTTCCTTAATGACATAAAACTAAGTCTTCTTTTTATCTCTTTGAAGTTACAGCATTGTAGATGTTGACTGTTTAATTGTCCTTCCAACCATGCACTTAACTTCCCACTTAGTCCCATGCGGGACATGACTTGAAGACATTAGCAATCATCACTAATGTGGATTGCCTTAGGATGTTTTAAGTTTATTTGTAATGGAGACAAACACTCACTGTTTGGATGAATTCTATAAAAGCTGAACATTTTCTGCCCTAGGCACAGTTTTCAGAAACAGTTTGTATGGTTTTTCTGGTTGTAATCAGTGCATTCAATTATGCATAATTTAGTTTTCATGGTTTCACAATTGGATCACATAAAGTCAAGTATAATTACTACCAAATATAAATTTCTGAATGCACCTTGGAATATTCACCACAGGCTTATGATACACTCATAGGAGATTCACAATTACTTTCCTCAAATGCAAGTGAAATTGCAATGGTTAATCACAGGGATTGAAATAAATGGTCATCAAGTCTCAGTGCTACTATAAACTAAATATCAATTGCTATACCAAATGGGCAGAAGGAGGGTGGGAAACCTCTTCATTTAGAGCAATTTCCATGAAAATATTCCACGACATTGTATGGGATTCTTGTTTACACACAAAGCAAAGAACGGAAAAGGGTCTTCTACAAACAATAGGGAGTTTTTGTGGGACTCTCTAGTAACTTCTAGACAGGTGCCTGAAGCAAAACTTTCTCTTGCCTATAGCACATTATTTCATGTATGCAAGCAACCTCCACAAAAAGCACGTCCTGCTCCACTTTTGTTTTTTAAGCAGGATGGGTCTCACTAGCTTATCTCTCCCTCCAGCTGTAGCTTTTCTTAGAAGTTTCATTAGACTTAGAAAAATCTATTTAAGGGATAAGTTGTAGAACTTGTAACAGGAAGTGATGATCTTGAGAATGAACTCTTCATTTCCTTCTCCCAGACAGCCTTAAACACCTTCTTTGACTGGAAAGAAAATGAAACTGTGAAAGTTCAGGAATAAATAGACAGAACATTAATTCTGCCAATACTCCTATAGGGTCATTTACTGATAGGAAAGTAAATAGATAGGCCATCAGTTTGTGTGTTACTCTGTTGGAACTGAGATGTGTCAGAGTATAAGCAATGTCATTCTCCTTTGCATCTACTTTTTGCTGATGAATGGTACCCAAATCACTGTATGTACCCATGAAAAGTGGAAAGTCTGACATTAGTATTAGACACATATTTGGATTATGAGGTGATCTAGGAGTACAAGGGGGATTTTAATTCCTGAGGTGACCTTAATGGGCAAAATCATTTAGTAAATGTAACTGTTCACTCCTTTTGACCTTCTGACATAAATTCAGCAGATTTAACTATATGCAACTACACACAACTACATGTAATTGTCTGATGTAGTGGCTTGAGACTCCTTTGAAAACTGAAAAAAACCTGTGTTTAAATTATTCAAACTCTTATGTTATAAAAGATATTTTAATGTGAACTCAGAACAGAAAATATACAGTATCTTAATTTGGTTTTGCTTAACTTATCAATAGATAAATTATTTTTAATAGTCTACTAAACTCAATAGGGTTTAAATAATCTAATAAATTTTAATAATCTACTAACCCTTGATTTAGGGTTGATCTTTTCTGGTTACTTTAAAGCATCTGGATTTCAGCGCATTAATAATATGCAAAAAAATCATACTTAGACAACTTCTGGGTGTGTATTTTGCCTGAGGTGAATACATATTTTAAACAACATATGTTTGGACTTGAATATGTAAACCCATGTTTATCTGATTTAAAATAATCAGAAACTGAAAATGACACCATTAGAATCAAACCATAACATCCCAAAGAGTGGTCTACAGATCTCTACACAACCTTCTTTCCTCCCCTCCCAACTCTACTGTGCTTGGTAGTCTTGCAGAGGAAATAAATCTTGTTAGCCAAAGAGAGAGCTTGAGGGTCTAGTTTTACAAGAATTTTTCTCTGCAGCCATGCTTCCTCCTCCTCAGCATCATCCCCTCAGGCTGACCTATATCCAACCTGCCAGGGACAGGGCCTGCCTTTGCATAACCACCTTCCTTGTGCAGCTACATGGAAAAATGGACAAGGAAATTATTCCAACTCAAGATTAAAGTGTGTGTGCGGTGTTAACCTTTTTTTAAAGGGTTTCAGTCCAATCAGTCCCCTAATCCTGCTGATTGTTCATTTATACTAATGCTAATGCCAAACAAGGGTCAATAGAAGTCCCTTGCTACATGTGGAGACAACAGGGTAGAGGAATGGGACACCTGTTATTTTGATACAAGCTTACTCAGGATAGTGCTTGCAGCAAGCATGGGTAAAACCCTCCCAAACCTTCGTTCGTGAAACCTAGCCATGATGACCTAGGATAGATATAGTTTAGCGAAACCTGTGAAGGAGGGATTTGTATTTGCTTATATACAGTCATAGTGCACTCTCAACCTAAAACTAATGATGAAGAAACCTCTGGGATCAGGGGGTGACAGCACTTGCAGTGTTCATATGAGATACAGAATCAGTCCCTGAGACTTCTGAAGAGAGCAAATCTCCCTGTGGGAAGAAAGACTTTTTGTCACGGACTCTGAAGTGCAGCATATGAGCATTTTAGGATACATAATACAATCAATTTTAAAATGTTTTATTGAGTATTTTGAGAAAAGAAGCTGCTAATGCAAATGGATTAATTTTCTGAATTGATTTACCTTGCCTAATTTGAAACAACTTCATATATTACTCACACTACTCATTGCATTACATTTTTCTAAGGACATGGTATTCCCTGACTGCATGAGTGGTTTTCAAAATCACAAAATGAGAAGTTCCAGCCCATTTAATTTTTTACCCTCGTCCTTGTTTCTCAGATTCTCTCTTGTTTCATAATTCATATATGCACTGTATGTATTATTGACTGCTATGCTAAAATAAGTTCAAAATTCTTTGTTTCAAATTTTGCTTTTCCTTAGATGTTTAAACTGGCAGCTTAATGACTGTTGCCACCTACTAGTGAATCACTGCCCTTGCCAACACTCAAGATAAAACAAGCTCACTTTTCTCAGATAATTGAGGCCCTTTTGCTGTGCACTCTGGGAACCGTAGTACAAGGTTTAGTTACTTCAGATCCATTTTAATTTTAGTAGATTGTTCAATAATTACCTGGAGCAACATAAACACAAAGATCTTCCTCTTGAATTTTTGATAACTTCGCAAAAGTAGGAAGTATCCCGTATCTTACCTAAATACGAACATATGTTCAAGTGTCTCTGTACCTAGATGTAAAGGTGTGAACAACTGGACAGCTAGAACAAATGCCAGCACTTTGGAAAGTGAAGGAAGCTTTCCCACTGTTTTTGATGGGAACAGGTACAGACTAATGATGGATAGCGTCAAAAATCTGAATTTACCACTGTCTTACTGGAACAGTAAGACAAGTTCAGCATTACACAGGCTTTGTTGATTTAATGTCACCCTAACATTCTCCAAAGAAGGTTGCAAAAGAAGCTGAAATATTGACAAGCCAGTGCTGCCAGGCCAGTTTTTGTTCACAGCTAAAAAAAATTTTTTTCTTTACTTGCTTGCTTTTATAGGGGAAAAAAAGTGTGCTCCTGCAGTGTTTGTTTGTTTTCCCACAGTAATTTCCTTAAGGAGCACCAGTGGTCAATGGAGCACAAGCTGACAAAACACTACACAGCTCTGCACACCCTACACACCTGAACAGTCGTGTTGACAGGGGCACGTGAATGTTCAGTTACTCAGAACTTGCCTGCTTGGCTTGCAAATTCATGATTCTTGACTAAAATGCAGTTTTGCTTAACAAAATCCCTGTGTTCTTAGGTACACAAGGAAACAATAAAAACAGGGATAAAGTTTCAGCCTTACAGATCTCGATACTGGAGCTGTCAGACTTTGGAGGCTCCAGGTTCAGTACCTAAGATGTCCACAATCTTTCAGGTGAAGGAAAGCACAGTGTTGGTGAAGAGTTTGATGGCAGCTGTTAGGGAGTAGGGGTGTGTGAAGCCTACAGTAATTGAATCCATCACAGGGTCCAGGCTTACATATGGAACTTCAACAATAGGTATTTACTTAAATTACACAGATTACCTCAGAGATGTGGAATCTGTGTGCCCTGCCCACTCCCCTGAACCTTTGGAGCTGGGATCCTGTGGGGAACATAATGGGCTTAATTACGGTGTCTGGACTAGCCATGTAGGACCCGGAAGGCAGGAGTTAACCTCACCTCACCTTTTACATGCCAGTGACCCCAGGCTTGGCTGGGAACCCTTTAGGGCCTCTGGAGCATTTTCTAGATTACCATGACATACGCTAACTGCTGCGATGGCAAAGAGAAATCCTGCACGAACAAGGCCAGGGTGCCCGAGCGCCGTGGCTGCACCCAGGACCCACCGGCCGCCGTGCTGCGAGGACGGAGAAGGGGCAGGGTCCCACACAGAGCAGCGCCTGCCGTGTTGCGAGGCCGCCCTTGCGCTGCCGCCCGGGGTGGGCCTACAGGCAACGGGGCGCGACGCCAGCCCCGACCCCGCAGCGCCGGACCCGGCCCGGAGCAGCCCAGCAGCGGCGGGGCGGGCGGGGGCCGCGGCTGTCACATGGCAGGGGGAGGGGGCTGCGGCG
>VXAU01005528.1:400249-411246 GCA_013399695.1 Formicarius rufipectus | reverse complement strand
GGCTGCCCGAGCGGCTGCCGCGGGGGGCAGTACAGCTGTGAGTACCGGGGCGGGGGGCACCGCCATCCTTTGCCCCCGGGCCGCGGTGCCGCCAACGCACCGGCTCCGAGGGACACGCGGGTGTCGTGGCGGCCGTAGGGGGCGAAGGGGCCGGGATGGGGCTGAGCTGTCCCGGGGGTGCGGACGGGCCGGGATGGGGCTGAGCTGTCCCGGGGGTGCGGAGGGGCCGGGGCAGAGCTGTGAGCGGGTGCGGAGGGGCCGGGACGGGGCAGAGCTGTCAGCGAGGGCGGCGGCGGCCGCAGCGGGACAGCGGCCCCGGGGCGAGCTGCGGCCGCGGCAGGCGGCGGCGATAAGCGCCCGGGTGAAAGCGGGCCCGGGAGCGCTGTTCGATGTCGGAGAAGGCGAGGAAAAAGTTATGGTGACTTTGTTGGAGAGCGTTCAGTAATGATCAGGGTAACACTGAGTTGTGTGTCGGGAAAGCCGCTGTCGCGTTTGTACGTGAGCATTCGGTCCTCCCGGAGTTCGGCTCCGGTGGCGGAGCGCTCTCCACGGCAGCGCCAGCCCAGGTGTCAGCTGCGCAAAATACACTTCGGTCGCGAACTTTTATGGGAAAAGCATAAATTATGTCGGCTTTCTAAAAGCCTGAAAATAGCCGGGGGACTTCTCACATTTGTTTTTAATCGCTTGTCACTGAAAGATCGTCTGTATTAGTCGTATTAATTTTCGATTACGTTTTCAAAGCAGATTGAGATAAGGGCTTTAAAGTAAACAGGAAGACTTTCAATTAGTTGTGGCTAATTCCGTTCAATTGCCTCGTCTGGAGGTCATGCTGCTTTACTCATGAAACGTGGATGGCTGTATTGACACCAGATGGAACTGAGCAGAGGCATGGCTCTGGAAGTTGAATATTTCCAGGACTGCTGTAGGAAAGTGTGAGGGGAAAGAAACTTTTTTTTTTTTCCCCCCTTAAGTGATTGAAATATATGGATCAAACACTGGATCTGCTGTACGTTCAACAACTGCTTCCTATTATATTTCATACCTCCTGTTCTTTTGAACTGTTTTGGTATGCTCACAAGTTTTCTGATAAAACCGAAGGCTTTTTTTGATACTAAGCTAAACTTCATAGTTTAGTTTCTTAGCTTAGCTTCCTTTGGTGCTATTAAGTTAAAATTCAGGTGTGGTAATCAAAAAAACAAGGGGAGCAGTAACAGAACTTTAATTTTCTAGAGTTGCCTTAAAAAACGTTTTGCATTAGCAGTAATCCAAACTTGTCTTTTCCACTTATGTTCCCGAGAGACAATAAAACACATTCCAGGCCTTTTTTTGTTAGCACAGGGAGATTTTTCTAATTAGAATTCCCTTGGTAGTGTAAATTGTCCTTATGTAAGTTCACATTCCTTTAAAAGTGTGAGAAAATAAGTTCCGCTTGTATAAATAAGCTTTGGTCTGTTGTAAGAAGTCCTGCTGTGATTACTCATTGGGCAGCTGTGTCACTTGCTTTTAAACTCACAGGAGTAGATCTTTGTAGGTGTCACCAAACCATGTGGTCTGACCGCTTTTGTGTAAATATTTCTTTTGTTTGTGTCAGATGCCTTAGAAGTGCCCAGCTCTTTCCTCTTTCCTCTCTTAATGAGAGAACAAGGAAAAGTGTGGCATTGTCTGTTACCTCCAGCTAACCCAGTACTTCGCTCTGGGATTGTGCAATCCGTGTTTATTAATGTGTTCATCTTTACATACGCAAAAATGGTTTGACTAATCTGGATCATTGTTGCAACAAACTGCACATTACAAATTGTAAAAGACTCTTTATGAATTTTATTGCTATATGTTTAGTGTATTTTCCATGGAAGTCCACAGTGGGTATAGCCAAAGGCTACTAGTCTAATTGCAAGCTTTCCAATCCTCTTGAGAAAACACCAACTATTAGCCCATGTTCTCAACATATGTAGGCGAGATCTCCCAAGCAGAAGAATGAAACCTCTTGTGCGTGAGAAGCTCTAGGCCTACATTAGGCTTTACACATTCCTTTGCACATCTGTCTACTTGCCCAGATGGTGAGCAGGTTTCTGAAACTCTTGTTTCATGCCATCTTCTGTTACCCTACCTTCATTGGAGATAAGTCTGCTGAAAACTGATAAACATTTCTAATGGCTTTGTGTACAAATAGTTTTGAAGTTAGATTTCTATTTAATTGCAGGGTGTGTGTCCCAGGACTGTAAGAATGTGGCTTTGTTAGATCTGGTATAGCAGAGCTGGAGAAGGAGGGATGGAGGGAGGAAGAGTTTTGAGCGTTGGCCAGTGTCTGCCATGTGTGCGAACTCCTGCTGGTATTGCACTACCCTCTGCCAGGTTCACTGAGGAATGCTAACACTGTTGGTGGGGCAGGAGGTAAAGTCTCAAAGATGGTTTTCACTTGTGTTTGTATTACATCTTTAGTATTTACATTTTATAAATCCTCTAGTTCTCCACCAGAATTGCCAGAAAAAAAGGCCATATGGTTTTCACAGCTGTTTTTCAATATTTTCCAGACTAAAACTTGAACATAGCAGGCTGATTTATGAGTCACTTTGGATCAGTGTCTTAAAACAGCTACAGCCTGGTTTTTTGTTTTTCAGCTCTGCTGATTTCTGCTGAATTAGCAGCTCTATAGGCCCCAGTGGGACTGATTAAGGAGCTGTTGCTGGATTTGCATTTTAAAATTTGACTTGGGGCTCAGATTTCCAAGTCCTCTAAGGAAGAAGATGATAATTGTGACTAAGTGTTGTAAATTAAGTTAGAGTCTGAAAGTTATAGATATAAAATGTGTGAAGAAGCACTTGCTCTCTCCCTTTTTGCATTAGGCTTTTCAGTTTTTCATCACACAAACATTGTGGTTCAAAGCTATATTTCAGCAAATGCTGAGGCTTGCGAGTTATGAAAGATGGTCATACAAATGAAATAGAATACAGAAAATAGTTTCTTTCACAGAACAGGTTCTTAAAGGGCCTCAAAAAGCTCTGCTTTTCAAGTAGTGGCAATTTTACTTAAATGCCCAATAACTTTTATTAGAAATTTGAGGTGAAGAACAGGTATATGTGCTTATTATTGTTATAAGGAATTTCTTGATATAAATCCGTTTTTTTAAAGTTTCAGAGTGCATTCTGTTATGTCTTTAATGGCTTTCAAAATTCTTGTAGCAAAAGTAATCACACAGGAAATTTTTCTCCCCATTTATAATGCGATTTTAACAGACGAGGAACATTCAGAAATGGAAAATACACAGTAATATTTCAACATTGTCAGTTCCATTTCTGTGGAGGAAAAGTACTGCTTAATCTTCCAACTTTTACTTCATTCTTGTTTTGAGATATGTTGAGAAATGCATTGGACTAAATGTACTTGTAGTTTTGCAACAGAGATGATAGATTTTTATATTTAAAAAAAGTCTCCTATCCGGTGCTTGTAAGTTTTTGAGAACCTTATACAGTCTTAAGCTTCACTTAGAATGTTAATTAAAGGCAAATATTTTAACTTTTGGTTCACTTCCAACCACTCTGATTTAACTTAAAACTTGCAAGGCTTTTCTTTTTTTTCTTAGGTGTCTTGTGCCAGTAGTATTGAAATAATGTTTAATGAAATATTTACAATTCATATTCTGTCCAACTATTGGTAGACCAGCATGTATACAGCTGTATGAAACAGGCAATTCAGTATTGTCTGGAGGGCTGGGGATTTTTTTGTGGTTCTTTTGCTTTGGGTTTTTTTTTTTTTTGCAACTTTGTACTTGACAACCTGCTGTAAGTAAGCCAGGTATGAGGAATTTGTATGTATGTATTTTTTAAAGTAGGTGTTACTTGGAAAATGTGAATGTATCTTTAGTGTTAAAAAACAAACACCAAAAAAGTAGTTTGAAATTTAGTGTAAGTTATGCTCATGGTTGCCTTGATAGACTCCAGATGGATGTGAGCTTAAGCTGTGAGTGAAAGTGTCTGGCTCCAGTGTGGTGATCATGCACAGCAGTGGTTGTAATTGCAGGATTTTTATAGTTTAAGGACTCTGCCAGATTTTTTTTTTTAAACATGTTATAACTCCAGCAGAACAAATCTACTCACGTCTGTTACTGTCTGGTAGGTCATTTGGGCAAACATTCTTTAAATAAAGCTTTTGCAGGGTTTTTAGATGAAATGAAGAAATGCAGGGTTTTAGCACTAATGTTGAAATGAAATCATTACTGATTCCTAAGTTGTCTGAAACATGAAGAACAGTAACATATTAGGCATTAACAGCCATACTTTAACTGATTTTTGGCTATTTATTTGCATAGCTTTTATAATCCCTGCAGATTAAAGCCATTTTGAATTAAGTTTAAGGGTAAAAATTCTCTACTCTGCTTTACAGGACCAAGTTAGAGTCCCATCCAGATTTCTATAACAGCATATTTTTTCAGTATTTACACTTAAGAATGCAGTATGAGAATTTCAAATCTGTTTAGCTGATGCATTCAGATGTTAAACAAAGGGATTTTTCTCCAGTATATGTCCAGGAGAATGCTCACACTAGATTTTTAAGCAGTGAAAGATGCAGTCCTCTAACTTAAGTGTGGTTAACCTAATTTATAGGAGAACTCAAAATCATAATGGTGAAGCTAACATTTGTGGGTTTTTGCAAATGTTGACAGCGAATTGGTTTTCCATCATTAAGAGAAAAGTCTGTAGGGGTTTAGACACCTGGAAGAAAGCACAGATTTATATTAGGTACTTGAGTCCAGAGCTGAGTCTTAAAAACGTCTCCTCTGTGGCCACCTGAAGGTGGTGGAGGGTGTTCCCCTTCTCTAGGTTGCTCTCCCCCAGCCCTTTTTTTTGTGCTGGAAAGTCCCATTCACACCTGTGGGTCTGTCTTGTACACACTCCTGTGCAGAATGTTTTTTCCTCCGCCTATTGCCCTGAGCCAGATGCTGATGCCACAGATCAGCAGCCCGCTGGGCCTGGTCCAGTTGGCTGGCTCAGAGCATACCTTGTAATTGAGTACTGGGAGTACCCCTTGTAATTCTCATACGTGCCTGGGATTATTTTTTATATTTGAATTTTGTTACTGTTATTTTTCTTTAACCACCAACTGCAGGGAAGGACAACAGTGATGAAACAGTTGGAGTAGACTAATATATAATCTTACCTTCTGTGTGTGCTGTTGAGGAAACATAGTTGCCTGGCTGGGTTGCATTACATCTGTGTCCAACGGTGTTCAGTGATGAGTGAAGAGAAACTGGAGTTCTCTGGGCCTGGAGTTGTTCAGGGCTTAGTCACAGAGTGGAACACCTAGCACAGACACCTCACTTAGCTTAAATTTAAGGCCAACTCTGTGTGCAGCACGGATATACTGTTCATCAGGTTTCTTCATTTCCAGAACTGTAGCTGAAGAGTAGACACATCATGGCAGTCAGGCCTGTGTTTGGCATGCTCAGTATGGATGACTGTACTGAGTCATCTTACCCAGAAAAAGTAAGGAATCCTGTAGTTTACGCATAGATTCGATCTGAAATATATTCATGCCTGTGTGGCTTGATGAAGGCCCCAGGCATGTTGAATGACTGTTTAGTGCTTAATTAGCACTTAAATTCTCGCACTTTATGACACTTTCTTTTGAAAAAAAAGGTACTTTTTAAAACACCTTTTACCTGGTACTAGAGCTGCTCACTGCTGAGGTGTGCTGATTCATTTCTTTATGTGTCTGCATTACAACACTCACTGGAGTGAGTTTAAGCATTCATTAAAAATAATGTAGCTTTTGTTTGCCAGCTTGGATAAATGCAGTATGTTAACATGCAACAAAGTGCTTGCAGATGGTTGGATTGAGGGAGGTGAGGTAGTGAAAGGCTGTAGTAGGGAGCAGGAAAATGTATGTTTTTGAGGATGAGTGACTGAGAAAGGGAAGGTCTTCAACAGAGCTAGTCATGGTTACAAGATCAGTTGTGAATCTGTACCACTTGTGCCAGTGTTTATAGATGTGCAAGTTTGAGCTTCTGTAGTTAGCTTCTCTGCCTTTTACTGTATGGTCACTCTTATTTCTTTGATGTTTCCAGTACTCTGAGGCTACAGCAAACATTTATTAGGTCTCTGTTGTATGATGTCAAATGTTTGAGAGGACATAAGGCAAAGATGCATGGTAATGTGAGGAAAAGCATTTCTTGACACTTGGTCAAACAAAATATGTTGCATTTTTAGTACCTGATCTGTTTTGTAGCAAACACTGCAAAAGTGCTAGTAAGATTTCTTATAAACTGCATCAATAGGTATTTGGGATCTTCAGTACAAAGTGGTGCAAGCTAAGGGATTGAGCTACTTCAGGTGTAGTTAAATATGGTATTCATATCACTAGTATACAGGCATTTTAAAACTTGGAGTAGAATTAGCCTTTTCTGTGTCTGTTTTCTTCTGATACTACTGAAGATCCCCATTAAATTAGGTTATGTAGGAATGGTGTCCTGAATTGTGTGGAAACATGAAAATATAATTAAGATTTATGAACAGCCCTCATTATGTATTTGTGATCTACATGTTGCTGTAGAGAAGAGAGTGAGAGGAGTAAATGGTACAAATGTTACTATTAACCCAAGGAATGAGACTGCAATGACTTTATGAATTTTCCTTGTTAAAACAACCAAGAGGTTGTTTTATCCAGGTCTCTTGTTGTGAAGGGATACAGGGCAGGAGTTGTTGGTGAAAATCTTATGATGTTTTTCATGGGTCTTACACACATTCCAGTGAACAGTTCTAAATTATTCAGAAATAGGAGAAATTTCTTTGACACTGCTGACAGTGATCAGGGTATTTGCACTTATTTATACTGCGTATACTCAAACAAGTTTCTATTCTAATTTTACTAATATAAAAAAATCTTATTATGTACTTGGAGACAAGTGATAACGTAATTTGGATTTAAATTGTATTACTTTACCCAATACTGTATGGCAGAACTGACAGGCTGTTTATTTTTGTAACCTCATAGGGACTTAAGTCACAACAAAATATCTTCAATTGAGACCAGTCTCTTGGATCACCTTCATAGTCTTCAGGAAGTGTAAGTTAATTTGTCTTAAAGACCAAACAAAACCAAAAATCCCCAACTGAAAATACCAAACCTGTGTTTGTGTATGCTAATTGTATGGCTGTTTCTCTAAGGATAGTTGGTTGAACAACAAAGATGTTTGCTCTTCTGTTATTTTACATTGTGACACTGAAATTATTTTCAATTTTGATGTGACAATTCAACGATTTAGAAAGTCTAATGTACATACTACTTTTGATAAACATCAAAGCTAACTCTCTGTTTTGTAATATTAATAGGAAGTTGAACAGCAATGAACTGGAGATCATTCCAGATCTGGGACCAGTCTCTGCGAATATAACTCTTCTGTCTTTGTAAGTAGATCTTACTCTTGTCCCTGGTTAGTGGAACTAACTCTGCTGGGTTTATGGAAATGCGTGCATTACAGAGATTAAAGTGAAATAATTGGAAATAGAGCAGCTTGTGGTTAGGAAGTTGATTATGTCATATTATTTAGCAGGTTGTTTAAAATGTGTATAATTGAGCTTAATCCTTGTAGTTTTTGTGCTTCCCTAGGATACAAAGACTGCATTAAAATTAATTTATGTTGTGGTAATGCCCAGAAGCCTCAGTCCTGTTGCACTAGGCATTGTACAAACATCAGTAATCGTTATACAAACTTGTACAATGCAGTATTTAAAACAAGAGTTTCACTCTATCATGCATCTTGGCTGAGATCCTGATATGTTAAATTGTGGCAGAATTCCATTAGTTTCAGTGGGCAACATGGGTAAATCCCCTCAAGACACAGCTTCAGGATAAGTATCTACGTTAGAAGATGTTGTACCAATGTCTTGAAAATGTCTTTCTGAGCCCAAATTGATGTGTGGCATATTTTTTATGGCTGCAGTTATTACATATAATTGTGACACACAATTGTGTCCATGTTAATTGTTTTGTTTGAAAGAAATGAATAGGTTACTTGACATAGTAACATTTGTAATATGAGTGTAAGGTTGCAAAAGGCAGCTTTCTTGAAGAAGCCTGGAGGGTTAAAACAATACAGTAAATTTTGGAAAGCTGTTCAGTTAATTAAATTGATTACTGTTCAATTGCTTACATCTGGTGATTTATAGGGGTTTGTTTTTACTCTAGGCCCAGGTCAGTTAAGTCAGCTGGTGCAGCCGCTGTGTCTGGACTACTCTGTTTGAATAAGAACTAAGTGACATTTGATACTGATGCTGCTTCTTACAGATCAAACTCAGAAAAGAATGAAAGCTAAAGCAGTGTCTGACAAATAACTGTTGCATTTAAGCACATCTTTTATTTTGCAGTACCATTGATGTTATTTTTACACTGGCATAAATTTCTGTAGTTTCCAGCAGCTAATTGATCTAAAGAATATAGGTGTGGTTTTTTTTTTTTTTTTTACTACCTTGCTGAAGTTCTTTTTACCACAGTGCTAGGAATATTAACATAATAAAGTAGTTTGTATTCTCCTGCGTTACTTCTGATGAATGCAAAGTTGACAATTTGTCTTAACATCTTCTTTAGTACTTCTCATGGAAACGTAACTAGTTTAAATGATCCTAAAATCACCCTTCTGCACCTGGGCAAAAATTGTTTGTATTCCTTTGACAGAATAAATGATTATCAGGCACTGGTGAATTGGTTGTTTCATATCCTTAGTCTTGGTTCATTTACTCAGGTGTTCCAACATGGAGAAATCTTCATTAGTTCTGGTCTGTACTATATATGCTGACACTTAAAAGGGGAAAAAAACCTATTTCTAAAAGTGTTACCATACTACCAATGCAGTTAAAGTTGGTCTGATTGGGTTATAGCTTGTTCTCATTCTAATTCTGTGTGAAGCAAGAGATGACTGAATATAACTATGCTACAGCTGAGATTTAGTATATATTCTATGTGTACAACAGAGGTTCCTTGAGATTCATGTGATGTAAATAATTATTTAAATGTTTTATGTTAACTTCTGAATGTCAGTGCACGATAGTTAAGATAATTATTTCTGTATCAAAACAGATGGACATAAAACATAAAATTAGAGTGATATTGTTCAAATATAAAGCATCTTGTTTGCTATGCAAAGGTTTTCTTTAGAACGTGGAGTAGAATCATAGACTCGTTTAAGTTGAAAAAGACAAGTATGATCATTGAGTCCAACTATTAACCCAGCGCTACCAACTCCACCAGTAAACCATGTCTGTAAATGCCACATCTGCATGTCTTCTAAAGACCTCCAGGGATGGTGACTTAACTCCTTCCCTAGGCAACCTGTTAAAATGCTTGGCAATCCTTACCATGATGAAATTTTTCCCAATATCAGTCTAAACCTTCCTGGGCACAACTTGAGACCATTTCCTCTGATTCTATCACTTATTACTTCAGAGAAGGGACTGATCCTCACTTCACTACAACCTCCCTTCAGGTAGTTGTAGAGAGCAGTAAGATCTTCCATGAGCCTCCTTTTCTTACTGGTTGAGTTGTTGTTGTTGGCTGGACTTCGCGAACGAAGATTTTGGGATAAGCCTGCGGAATGGATTTTTTAGGTGAGGCACAGTGTGCGCGGAACTGGCCCCACCCCCTTTACTCCTGAGGTTCATTTTGCCACGACCGAGCACGCTCGGACGGTGACAGCGAGTTCCTCGGGATTCGAACCAGCGTCCTCAGAGGAGGAGCCGGCTCCAGAGGCAGCGTCTTACACCATTCGGCCAACGCCTGCCACCCATTTCAGATTAACATTAAAGAAAAAAAATAACAAACAAACCCAAAAACAAAAACAAAAAAACAACAACAAAAACAAAACAAAAAAACCCCCAAAAAAAACCAAACAAAAAACCAACCAAACAAAACACCCAGGAAACAGAAAAGCAATAATGTAAGGTTGTTGAGCAATCCTGGGAGCCCACGTGGGTCAGAGCACCAGGGGAAGACCTCGCCTTTACCTCTCTGCCACCGAACGACACAAACGTGGCACTGCAGCCACGCCTGCAACACGAGCTGGGGCAGGAAATGGTAGCGTAGATGGACAAATATTCAATATAATAATTTTTTTTTTAAGAAGTGAAAAAATAGGTTATTTTCTCTATGATGGATGTTATTCGAAGGGGGTTGAATCAAACTCAGTTAATATATCTGAGTCATGTGAAGAGAACGCGAATGGAACAATTATAATACAGTTTTTAGAACCACTCTTCGAAGAAACATCTAATGACTTTCTTCAGGATTTTAAACTTCTGTGTGAAAGGCGCTTGTGGAGCCTTTCCAAAGCAAACCACTGCTTCCTTGTTGCATCCTCGTTCTGACTTTCAAATAATAGCAGAACAGGGGAGTGCTAGTTCTCTGAAACTTGATTTGATTACATTTCTTATGAGTTACATATATGTTGGTTCATTACTGTCAGTTGAAAAGCCAGTTGTTTTTTTCTGAGGAGCCTTCAAGAAATGCTGTGGAAGGGGTGCCTTTGTTTCTTGCCAATATCTTTATTGTTACAGAAGCTTTCTTGCAATAGGTTTTTTTCCACTTCTTTATAATTGTCGCTCAGCTGTGGATCCTTAGAATTTTACCTTTTCTGCAAGAATATTCATGCCCTGCAGGGGAAATTACGCTGCTGGTATGTCTGCATAATAGTGCAGGTATCTCCACACAGTAATGTATATCTAAATTCTTGGAGCAGTATAAACAAGCATGGGTGGATTATCATGTTGGTATAGTTTCCATTTCTAGAACGACCTTATTTCTAGTTATCTAATTCATATTTATCTAATGGAGATATTTACATACTAATGAATTATTCAGGATTAACATACCCAGAGCAGCAGATGTTCCCAGTCTCATGTTCTCAATCCGTCTGTAAGAGGAAACAACAATGCCAGCATTTTGTTTTTATGGATGCCAGTTGAGGGTTGAACATCATGGGAGAGAAAAGTATCAGGCAGGCAAACCCCCCC
>VXAU01005528.1:343312-400220 GCA_013399695.1 Formicarius rufipectus | reverse complement strand
CCCCCACACACCCTGGGAAGAGCTTAAGTCAGGGCGAGGGAATATACAAGCATATTCAGGTACACTCATTATATAACTGGAGATGCATCTGACTTTATTGATGTTATGAGTATGTATCTTATCACAAGGCATAGGAGAGCTTATGAGCCTCCTGGGAATCTGGAAACTACTGTGAGCTATATGGCTGGTTGTTGTTGGCTAGACTTCGCGAATGAAGATTTTGGGATAAGCCTGCGCAATGGATTTTTTTTTAGGTGCTTTGGGCTAAATCTCATCAGGAGGCCTTAGATAGTGAAGCTGTGTTGGTCTGCCTGACATGAGCAGATACAAAATGTTCTAGACAGATCAAAGACTCGGATTCATATTACCTACCCTAATTTCTTGAAAGTTTACCATTGTAAGTATGAACTACTAACTGTAGATCCTCTTAAGGATAAATGGAGAAGGCTTTCTCTGAAGTGATTTCTCTTTCCTTAGGTAGTTCAGATGAATTTCGTACTGAATCCCATCTAGATTTTAAACTAACTTTTAGTTGTCTAAACTTAGATTCCTTTTCAACTGTCTAGCCAATTTACTTGGGCATGTGTGACTTACAGTGATGTTACATGCAGCATGTTTAGCTATTTAAGTCAGTTATTTGAAAATTAAATTGCAGTGTTCTTTTTGCTCAAGCCCTGAGCCCTTTTATATATCTTTCTTGAGAGAAGGCAGGAAGATATCAGTATATTAAGGAAGAAAGAGGGCAGTTCAGCTATTTGCCAGAGACTGTCATGTCTCCAGTCAGCACAGTAGCTCTGGCCAGCATGCACCACATATGAGCTTTTGGGGAGAATACTGGATTTAACAACTAATTACCATAGATGTGCAGACACCACACACAGTGATGTAGGTATATTTATCTATCCCTAGAAGTAAAATATGTTAGATGTTTTCTAATTTGCATTCCTGAAGTACATGTAACAACAATTAAATTAATGTAGAATTACTTTAAATGGTTGTACTAGAAAATTCTTAATTTCTGGGAGAATAAAACAATTTATTTTTTACCATTCCAACATAAGTGGATTGCTTTTTTTGTCAGGTATAAAAATGGGCACTCTAGCCCTCACTGCAGAACAGGCAAAGGTTCTGAATTTGGTTTCCATTCTAATGACAGTCCTTACCCAAGATACAGCAATCCTGTTGTATTTTTCCTGAAAAATCTGCTCGAATGGGTGATGTTGATACACGAGAGGAAAACTAATATTATCTTTTAGGTCTGTCAGAGTTGTAGTTTTGTACCTAGCCTGAATCCAGAAATAGACTGAAACCAAGTACTAGAGATACAATAGCCTTGTATATAAGCCCTGCTTGTGTTTAACTAACAACTGCCATTTGCATACAGGTTTTACTTTAAAATTCTTCTGAAAATGTTAACAACTTCTAGTGTTATTAGTGCTTTGTAAGGAGAAAGACATTGATTTACAAATGCTGCAATGCTGTTTAAAGTTTTATATTTAAAGGATATACAGTTTAAATTAAAAAAACCTATGCTATTTGCAGAATCTTTAAAAATATGTAATTGTAGGTACTATCCATCACCATCAGTGCTCTGTATCCTTAAGTATTGGGGGAAGTGGAAGGCAGCAGTGACTTTGAAGAGGCAGAACATTTCTAAATGTTAAAGTATCCTACCTCTCTAACTAGATTTTATTGTTCTAATCAAAATGTATGTGTACAACTAATATTAAAAAAGCATGTTTCTTATTACCCGTGTCTAGGATATGTTATGCAGTAATCATCTTGCTGTCTGTAAGGGCCAGAAAAGCTATACACAGTCAAGTCTTTGGTGTGCATAGAGAAATTCTATCATCAAACTAGTTTTCACGGATGCAATGCTCTAAATAAACTTGTGATTTTACATTTTATTGAATAGAAAATATTTTATTTAAAGAAACCCATACATACGGTTCAGATAATTTAAATGAAAATACCCTTATGGCTTATGTTGTAAAGACCAGTCCTGTTAGTCTAGAACACAAACAAATATTTGGTTAGTAAAGCCAGAGTGGAAAACGCAAAACTCATGATGTGGAAGTTACAGAAAGCACGGATGATTCACAGTTCAGGAATGTTTTTCAAGTTTTACATTAATGTGTGATTTGTATTATGTTCCCACTTTTTTTTTGTTGAGGTGGGGGGAATGCAATCTTCTGTTCATACGAGAAACAGAGGATATACAACACGGTAGAGGTTTTTGTCTGTTTTGCTGAGGGAACCCTCTAACCCTATCCGTACAGGAAGCCTTGAAGACAGTGGCCATTCACTTTTGAGTTCTGAGATAGTGAAAACTGTTGCCAAATGGAGGCAGTTTCTTGAAACGTGTCCACGTGTTTGTTAGGTGATGGACTGAATCCACAAGCCATTTTGCTGAAGGTTTTTTACAGTCTTTGGTTTGCAATGTCTTTCTGTTGATATGTGCTGAGTTCAAATTCATCATCTGAAGGCATATCTTGTGTCCTGGCTGTTTAAAAGGCTAAATTAACAAAAACTGTTAACAAAACAGGTAAGTCAGGAGATGAAAACAGAGCAAAAGGACTGTAAAGTAGCCAGTCCTAGATGACTTAATGGGTTACAAGGTTTCATAGTAAGCAAAATTGTTTCAACTTTAGCCTTCTGATGTGGCTTTCTGATCAGCCACTGCACAACTAGTCTGATTACTTACCCAGATTTATGCACATAGTTACTGAAGAAAAGCAATCAATCCCTTATCCTATTTAGAAGTGTTTTTGTTTTTTAGTATTTTGCATACATTTCTGTTTAAAATGCAGAAAAGTGTATTTATGTATGTTATGTGATAATAGGTATAATGGATCAGGCTTCACATAGTCATTTTGAGAAGTAAAATTCAACTAATTGAAGGAAACGTAAAATAGCTTATACATTTGTCCCAGCTGGCAGTTTGGAAATAAGAGTAATAGTTTGCACCGTGTGGCAGTAATTCAAACTCCTGCGAAGGGCCTTTTGTAAAGACAAAGAGTTTTTTTTTCATAATCCACACATGCAAAGTCATTTGGAATAGGGATGAGAGATCTGCCTTTTTGTCATCTTGTAGTAGTCTGGGAGTGGAAACTGTAAAATGCAGGAGAACGCTGTCTCAGTTTGCATTTAGAAAGCTACAGTCACAAGAAAGATGCTTAGATGAAACTCCTGAAAATGAAAGCTTACATTCAGTAGGAGTGAATGCCTTTCCCTTCTATGCTTGCCAGAGAAAGTGGTATTGTGTGTTTATAAAGCTAGCATACTAAACTGAAATCTGGCTCCCAAAATTAAGAAAATGTTGGTCAAATATTTTACATCCTTGTCATCTCTTCAACTACCACTTTATTATGGGAAGGATTAAGATTTGGATCCTGCCTAGAAGAGTTTGTTTTGAAGAAGGATTGAAAGACAGGATAGAGGAATGCCAGACTGGGCTTCAGGCATAAGGCTGCTTGGAGAATGTCCCAAAAATGAGAGTGGTGGTAAAGTTGGTCTGGAGTTGTGAGAAAAAGCTAGACTAAAGAAACTTACTGGAATTAGTTCTTGCAGTCTTGGACATTTGGTGTGGAGACTTAAGAGGAAGTAAATGAAAGAATTTGAAAAGAAACCTGTCTTAGACTTACAGACATGGAAACTCAGTTTTTATGACAGCAATTTAAGCCAAATGATGGGAAAGGGAAGAAGTATGTGGAAACCTAGAGTTTGTGAAAGCAAAAGTATAAAGTAGTGAGTCTTGGAGAATGCTTTTGTAACAGGAATGCAAAAGAATGCACATTTAATGAGCTGTTTGCAGTGGAAAAATGTGTTATTACTTTCTGATCACAGTGTTAAAGAAAAAGCTGAATTAAGAAGAATAATAATGCACCAGAAAAATAGAGAACACTTATTCTGGCGTGACAAAACAGAAGAGTGGTAGGAATTTTATCAAGGAGGAGGTACAAAAGTTGTAGGGCATATAGTACGGAAAATGAGGAAAGTGAGAATGAAGCTAAGAGGTCAGGCATAAATATTTGGATTATATTTTAGAGAAATGGTATGTGGTGATTACAGTAGAGCAGTGAAATGACTTGTGCCTTGAGTGAAAGAGAAGCGGATAGGAGAACATTCCTCAGCTTCTGTTAACAGTTGAGGTTAGGGGTAGGTTGAGAAGAGTATGCAGTCTGAAGTGCCTAGACTTTGGTTTGCACCCACAGAAAGGGAGGGCTAGCAATAAAGGATACGTGTTTTTACTTAGTGACTATACAGCAGGTTAGAAAGATGATTTTTAATAATGGACATTATGCTGAAATTAATCTAGGTAATACTTAAAATTGTCCAAGTTTTTAGCATTAACTAACAGTCCCAGAGCACACCAAGTCTGCAGTGGGCCATTATTACTGCTATCAGCTTATGCCAAAAATAGTTATGCCTGCATTGCTCTTATTTACAGTTGTTAAAGTAAAGGGATGAACTTACACATTCTTGCCTATCCCATGCTACGTAAATTGTGATTATTTTGGGAAATCCAGAAAACTGAGTGGGAAACAGACTTCAGGGTATTAAGAGAGTTTGGAAGGAAAGCTTAATTAGTTGCATATTGGTACTCTGGAATCAGAAGAGAGCTGCTATGAAAGTACTGTGTAGATTTGCCTCTGTCTTATTTTTGATGATGAAAATATCTCTAATTAGAGCTGTTTGCATCCTTCTCTTTCCCTTTTCCTAGTTTATGTTTGATTTGGGAATCAATAAACCTTTGGTTTCAAGTTTTAGTCAAGGTATCAGCCTACAGAGTTCTCATTTTAATTTTCTACTTTATGCCTGTATACCGTAAACCCCAGAAAATATAAAAGTAAAGACTTGTTGACAATTGGCTTGAAAGAGCAAAGAGAGGCATGGATTATGGAATGAAGGAGACCTTCAAAAGGAAGAACAACTGCTTGATGCAAGGAGCGCAAGAAGCTTGTTTTTGAGAGAGGTATCAGACATGTAGACCTATCACTAGGACTGGAAATGAGCCAGAATTTGTGCTCTGTTTCTGGAAGCTTTGTCGTGGAGAAAAACAGTATCACTTGAAATATTTTTATGTCTCATTGTTACAACAGTTAAAAAACCCCCACATTTTCTTAATTCAATGCAGTTAGTTGTCCTAATGGCAAGAAGAGCATGTAGTCAGGTATTTGAGATTAGTGCAGTTGGTTAAAACCTGATGCTAATAACACCAAGGTCGTGGCTTCAGTCCCCTGTATGGGCCATTCACTTACAAGTTGGACTTGATTACCCCTTGTGAGTTAATTCTAACTCAGAATATTTTTTATCATGGGCTTTTTTGGTAAGAATAGTGTTCAGCTTGAGACCATAATTTCCGTATTTTAAATTATGTAATTTTTCATTACAATGTGGCTAATTTTAATAGTCAAATGAGTAGAAATTGAAGAAAAAACAAGGCTTTTTGCTGTTTCTTCTTGTAGTAGTTACTGAAACTCTTCTGATATATGCTCCTTAAAGTTGTCCAGTCTTATGCTAAAAGCCACAAAACATTTGTCTTCCAGCACTTTACAGTCTTGATCTTTCACCTTTAATAAAATTTTTTCTTTTTGCTTACATTTTCTTCCACTCAGTGTGTTGACATCATTGTTTCTTACAAGAGCATCCAAAGTCCAAAGGAGTTTGAGAGGGCAGGAGTGGGAGTACAAGAAACAATAGATGATATGCCAGGAGGCATGTGATGTCAGTGGGTGAGTGGAGGGAAGAACAGGTGAAACAACCGCAAAAATTTAAAGGCAGGCTCGGAGTTGCAGTGGCACGTAATGTAGACCACTCAGAACATGCTTGGATGTGGACAGTCACGTCTGCTTTGTCTGTACTTTTATAAGGCTGCCTCCAAAACAACTCTAATCTGGAAGCCATGTAAACACAAGGTGATCAAACTAAACATATGTGAACCCCAGTGTCTTGGCTTCAGCACTGCTCAGAAAGTTACATTAGCCATAACAGGATGATTCTGTCTTTTTACATAGCCTCTTTAGCAGCAAGAGACTACTGTGATTGCATTTGTTTGTGGTTCAGATATGATACATTCTGCCTCTCAAAGCTTAGTTCATGGCCAGGAGCTATTGTGTTAGTCCAGAATCACATAAATGTTAAAGCACTTACTTTACATCTAACAGTTTTGGAGAACAGGCTGCAATGACTACAGTTCTCCAAAATTACCTTTCTAGACAACTTGATTTTACCAGATTGCTCCACCTTGAGGCTCCTACACATGGCCCTTGTCAGGATAATCGGGTAGGATATTACTAAGAGATTTTCAACACACAACAGATCAGGATCTGTCTGGAAGAATGACTTATGCTTGAGGTGAAAGTGCGAGACTGTTTTTTATACTGAGATTTCAAATAGAAAAAAAAGGTAGGACTTTGGGTCTTAATCTGTTAATGAGTTGGGTTTTCCATGTTACAAGATCAGTCATGAAGCTTGCATGGATATTTCTCTTGGGGAGAAAACTTAACATACTGACAACCTTGATCAAGAGGTACTCAGTCATACTATCTTAGAGCTTTAAAAACTGTACTAGCTACATCCTCAACAAAATGGATACAGAAGCTTCTGTCCTGCTTTGCATTTCTCTAGAGACATGGAAGTACAAGTCAATATGTCAGATTTGTTGTATCTGTTGTTTATACACAATTAATCTTGAGATTGTGATTGATAGGGCTCTTATAGATGTTTTGGCTCAGTGCTGTGGTTAAAGTCATGAATTCTGAGAGGGAAATCTAAGGTTTCTCATACCCATAATGAAAAACTGATATTGTGTCGTAAGCTGGTATTCACAACAGCTTATGTAAGAGTAATTAAATCAGGCTGTATGCACTCATGGGTCATTGACTTGTGGGGTTTTTTTGCTGAAAGTCAGGGTATAGGCACTGAAATAGCAAAAGGCGTGTTCAAATTCATGCACATATTTTTGCTAGGTTTATCTGGGTTGCTTGGTGCTCCTGCTGCTGTCGCCGTAACAGAAGTTGTAAGGAAGCTGCAGCATATTGCTGTTCCTTGCATATGAAGACATTGTTATCAAATTGCTGCTTCTGGGAGAACTTGATGTACTGGTTCTTTTGTTGCAGAAGCTCTCTGTTACTCTGATTTCCCCTTAAGTGTCTGTGAAATGGAGCCAGTGGGGTGTGTGCAGCTCCTTTTTGTCTGAGTAACAGCATTTCTCTGGAAAGGATTTCTTTTAGGGTTTCTTCCCCACAAACCTCCTCTAAGTGAACAAATTTTTATATCATTGTACCAACATGCTGTTTGTTTCTACCTTGACAATTAGATAGGCTTGTGTTTTCAAACTTGTACTTCGTGCCTAATTTTGATGGTGATCTGGCAGTTACGAGGAGGATATCCAGTTTGCTTTGATGATTATGTAGAAAAATGAAATTAGAGTTGAAGTTTCTAATTTTAACTAAAGTTGGGCCTTAAAGTAGAAGTAGTTGGATATCTTTGGCACTGAATAACCTCCTTCCAGGTGTGAATTATCACACAAGTTTTTTGAAGAGAAACTGGATGAGGCTGTTGGAACAATAGACTGTGAACATTGAGCTATTTTACAATTGAGTAACTTCTACAAGTATGAGTAAGCAGGAAGGTGCAGTGAAGGCTGGTTTGATTTTTGTTGGGAAATCGATTAGGACTTTAATGTGTAATGCAGTTTTGGTGAACAAAAGAAGTTGCTTTTCTCTGCACAATATGGCCTTACCGTCTCCGATAAAGAAAAATGTTCCCTGAAACAAACAAACTGAATTTTCTGGGGGTTGTTTTTGTTGTAACCTGGTCTATGTCAGGTAATTTGCCAGTTAGTGTAAGTGCTAATCTGAAGGCTGTGTGTAAGAGTTTTATTTGGTTCCACTAGATCCAACTAAACTTTGTAATACAGGAGCTATTATCCTGCCAGTTGTGAGGAATTTCTGTTTTATGGAGCAGTGCTGACACAAAGACAGCACTGTGCAAGCCGTCTTATAACTGAACACTTTCACACTGCAATTTAGGAGGCGTGCAGTTCAGGAAATTGCTGGCTTCTGCTGGAGCACACTTTTACTGCAAGGAAAATTTTATTTGTCACTCAAGTAATTGGCAGTTTTAATACCTAGATAGTAATTACCTTATAAACAAACTAATGCATAAAGGCAAGGCTGTATGACCTGTTATCTAACTCGCAGTCTTATTTGGCCAGTGGAACTGGACACATGGTGGTGGTGTTTGTTGATTTTTTATTAAAGTAATTTGTTTCCATTTATTATAAATACTTTCAGCTAAGAGTTAAAAAATGCAGTGTACCTCTGCAGACAGCCTAAGGAATGAAGCATGATACAGGCTCAGTGTTGGAGTGGCTGCAAGATCACTTACCCATTTCCACATGTGGTCAGAAAGCCCATTGCTCTAATTTCTGGTTCAGTTTCTGAGTTTGGAATTTTTTGTCATGTGCAGTAGTCCCCCCACACCCCTTGAATACATGAGAGTTGTCCATGCTATCATAATGTGTGGCTTACTGTTTGATCCAGAGCAAGTATTTCCAGTAAAAGTGAACACTTCCAAGAATCAACCTTCTTGTTGATAGTTTTACTGAAAGTGCTTTTGCCTGCAATCTCTAGGAGCTAGTGAAGGCTCCTAAATTTTGATGGTTCATCATACAAAGCTAGAGCTAATTTGAACTTCCCAAAGTAGCAAGGCTTATGGTCATGATCTGCCTTCACCTATGTACAGTTAGCCCCAAACAAATAACCCTGTTAATGTTGCTGATGTGTGTGGATGATTCTGTAAATTATGCAGCTGAGATGGAAAAACTGGTAGGTTGCTGGTTATGAACAGGAAATATGATCGCTGGAAAAAGTGCATGCCATTGGAAGTGAAAGAAGGGGTGTTGCTTAAAGCAGATTATGATACCCACATCTTTAAACAGTTGCAGACTACTTGCTGTTGAATTAGGTGTGTTGCTTAGTGGAAGTTTGACCTGACATGAAGTCCAGAACTACTGTAATGAGCTCTAATAAGGAGAAATTTTGTTCCTTGCCAACTCACTAGAAAAAATCTATAGGATGAAATACTAGGTCTAATTGCGTAATTTATAGAATGTTTTTCAGAAGGGATTCACTGTCATCCATCTTTTCTAATCTAGCTCTTTTTTTTGGAAGTTGTCTGACTTTCATGCCAAGTGGGTTTTCAAAAAACCCAAAGCACTATGTCTAGCTTTTGGATTATTAATTTGCTTAAAATAGAAGACAACTCTAATCTCATTTCATTACAATACTGTGATGTATTATTCCATGCAAATTCCAGGTATTCTGTTATTCAGAAACAGATGATTATAGAGTTTTGTTTTAAGAGCTCTTGTTTTAAGAGCAATGAATTGCAGTTATTGGATTATATTGCAATTTTTTTATTGTTTCCTGGGATTATGTCTTAAGAAATATTAATGAGCAGTTATTCAGAGTATTCCAATTTGTGATTTCAGATGGCTAGAAATTAGTGTTAGAGAATATACTTTATTAGTTTTCTATAATGAGAAATTATTTCAAAGTAGGGGAATTAAGAGCTAACTGTTGTCAGAGTTGTTGAGTTGAAAGGTGTTTACTCTGGAAATCAGCATCTTCTGTCTACTCCCCTTAAATTTCAGGACAAGTAACAAGATTGCCAACATTTTGTCTGAACATCTGAAGCCATTTCAGAGTCTAGAAACTTTGGACTTGAGCAACAACAACATATCAGAGCTAAAAATTTCATCATTTCCATCATTACAGCTTAAGTATCTGTAAGTAAAACGTCATTTTAATTTTTTCCTCTTTCTGGTTACTTTCAAAAACCTTGTTAGGAAACTTTGATTGACAGCTGTTTGTTAAGGTACTAAAATCTTTTTCTAATTAGACCAACATTAAATATTCCTACTTTCACCTGTTCAGCTTAACATAAGCTGCTAACTTGAATATGAGTTGTTACAGTGAGATGTTAAAAAAGCTAATGCTATTATCTTGAGGTGAAACAAATAGGTGTGGCTTGAGAGGAAATAATTATGTAACAAAATGAATTTTAGTTCCCCGTGTATAGGCTCGTTTGAAGATACATGGAGTTCAATAGATTTTTTGTGAATCTACTTTCATTCCTTACTCAGAAACATTATAATGCCAGAGCTATACTGAGAGAGAATAAAGTAATGGGATTGAGACATACTGTCTTCCTGTGTTATGATGCTTCTGCAGGCTGGAGCAGTGTTGGTGGTGAAATAGTATTTGACTATAGAATAAGCTATAAAGAGCTCTAATTGATATGATAAAACTAAGTTCTATTTATAAATGAGCAAGAACCACAAGAGCTTTGGTTTTCGGTACTCAGTATTAAGAATTTAGAAAATAACTGTAAATTTAACCTTCTGGACATTGTTTCAACAGGTATATTAACAATAATCGAATAACCTCCATGGAGCCTGGTACCTTTGACAATTTGTCTACCACACTTCAAGTATTGAAACTGAACAGGAACAAAATCTCAGCAATTCCTCAAAAGATGTTTAAACTTTCCCATCTGCAGCACCTGTAAGTCAAGCATACAATTGACTAATTGTTTTCAGGTTTTCCAAAGCACTGGCAGTGTTTGAACTTTAGCCTTTAATTTAACCACAGGCAGAGTGAGACAGACACAGAAAACATATTACTACAACCCTTACTAACTGCAGTGTTGTACTGAAGAAAACTAGTCTTAGATGTTGGTGAGATGTGAATAGTCTTTATGTTTACGATTGTTTGCCTATTAAAAGGAAAATAAAAAAAACTCTGGAGAAGGGTTAATAGCAATATTCCTGTAAAAAAGCATGGGGAGAATAGTAAGTGAACTTATATAGTTCTCTGCTGCAGTCATTTACTTACTTTGTACTTTCATGGTGAAATAAAGGAAATTAATTTGCTTTCTGAAGATATGATGATAAACAATACTCTTGACTAAAAGGACCTTTGGCTTCACTGATACAATGCTGTTATAAATGTCTTACTGAATAAATTATAAAGTTATTTAATATGAGATTAGGGAATTTTTTTTTAATTGGAAAGCTTATAAAGTGTCCAGGAAATGGACATGATGGGCAACACTTCATCAAATCATGAATAATTATTTTCCATATCAGATAGTCAGGGGTTAAAAATGACAAATTCTGTTAGGTTAACCTTGAAAGTGAAAGATTGTAAGAACACTGAAGTGTTAGGATGCTTGACACATCCAGAAACGGTGTGTCTTCTGTGTACCGGTGCAGGAAGAATTTGACTCAAGCCTCTGTAGAAGTTGATAACAGCACTCAAAGCTCAGACTCTTCTAGTGATCTTAGTAGACTTTCTGGTCTTTAGATTCAGCTGAAATTTTGGATGTTGGTGATATTCTTGCCTAAAAATTTTCCACTCATTCACAGTTGATATGCTGACCTAGTTATGTTAGTCAGCTATCTGCAGTGAAGGCTAAAACTTGTGTTACCACCTGAAAGAAGTATTCAGAGAAGTGGGAAGGAGCTGAAGCCTGTTCTTACTGACTGCTCTTCACTACTTGTTCATCTTTAAACACAGGAGGAGGAGTACGATTCTCTATGAGGTGTCTGTCTCTATCAGGCCAGTTTTGTATCAGACTGCCATAGAGAAGACCTGAAATCTGGTCTGAGGGCTGAGACTCTGAAAAATAATGGTGGTATAACTATGGGAAGAGAATTATTTAGGCCTTTACTGTGCATGGGGAAGTAAGTTTTGGAAGGAGAGGATTCTTCTTGGTCTGATAGATCTAAGACTTTCTTGAAGGAACAAATGATCACATGTTATATGAGTGCCTTTTCTTAGTATTGTCTAGTCCTGACTCTTTATACTGTGTATTTGTTGTTACTAATAGAAAAACTGTTAGTGTAGCAAATGATGGCTATTTCAGATTTCCCTGTTACAAAAACAGTTAAAATAGTTCTTTGTGCCTGTGTGAGGCTAGAGTTCCCTTTTCATATAAGTCAGAAGGCTGCTTGGGGGTTGATGCGGGGTTTGGAGTTAAGAAGGATCAGCAGGCAAATAGCGAATACTGAGTACTACTGTCACTGCCGCTTGCCCTCCAGCTAGTTATGTTTTATATCACCCTCACAGGATTGGTCCCAGTTTCTGACCTGCAAAGGCTGTGTGTAATAGCAGAAGGATGAGTGCCAAGACCACTTCAGAAAGAGGAAAGGTGCTTTGTGTAACTAGTTGTGGAGAAGGAGGAAGAAATGTGTAATGAAAGCTTGGCTCCAGATTAAGAAAGAGAGGAGTCATCCAGGATTTTGATTTTTGCCTAGTTATCCTTCTGAACTATTATTTGTTGCAATTATAAGCTAACGTTAGCGGCTCTACTGCTGAATGAACACCAAGAACTTGCTTTCACTTTTGAATTTGTGAACAGCTTTAACTGTGACATTCTAGGTTTACAGGGATTCTTGAAGTCTGAAAATCAAGGAACTACCCAGTACTTGTCTTCAATATCAGAAAGGCAGAACAGTATTAACATGGTTAAACAACATATTACAATAAAATGTTGGATTTTTATTCCCTCTTCTCTCTATTTAAATGGTTTTCTCACTTGTCTCGCAAAGTCTGTTTCCAGAGAGGGAAGGAAGGTTGTTGACATGCAGGTAAAATTACTGTGCTGTAACTGTAAATTTTATTGATGCAGGGAACTGAATCGCAACAAAATTAAAAAAATAGATGGGCTTACTTTCCAAGGACTTCCAGCTTTGAAATCACTGAAGCTGCAGAGAAATGGAGTTACAAGGCTCATGGATGGTGCTTTCTGGGGATTGACCAACATGGAAGTCTTGTAAGTATCAGACTTTTGCTGGAAGATTCTGCTGATAACTTATTAAGTAGAATTGCACAAAATTAATATAATTACTTGGTAAAATTTACAGGTGTTTTTGAATTAAATTGTTCTGGTGTGGTTTGAAAAGCAGCAATCAGTCAGTATTGAGTGTGTAGGGCAGCACATTCTGAGTGCATGTGTACAATTCCAGATGTAAATAGAGGCTGACGCTCTAGCCAGTGTCATGAGGTCAGATGTGGACATGCGGCAAAGCTTGCACGCTGCTGAGTTTATGAGCCTTATGTCTTTTTTCCTGTTTGTGTGTGTTTGTAGGCAGCTGGACCATAACAATTTAACAGAGGTAACCAAAGGCTGGCTTTATGGCTTGCTGATGCTGCAGCAACTGCATCTCAGTCAAAATGCCATCAAGAGGATCAGTTCTGATGCCTGGGAATTTTGCCAAAAACTCAGTGAGCTGTGAGTAACTTTATTCTATTCCAGTTTTGAAAGCTAGGTACATGCCAAAGCATGAGCTTCGTACCACTGATCTGTGAATTTTTCATAACAAAGTTTCCAAGGTGACAAGAACTTTTCTGTGTTAGAGAGTTAAATTTTGTTGAAAGAAGTTGAAGTCAACTGTGACTGCTTCATTTCACTGTGCCAGTTGTACTAAAGCTGTAACAGTCCTTTTCAAAAAAGAAATTCATTCTGCAGTACTTTGTGAATTGTTTGAAACAATTCCCAAGCTGTGTGGTCAAAGATAGTGCAGTAGGTTTTGTGATAATTGTAAGGGTAAAAAACATGCTCCCTCTGAAAATTCACCTGAGTTGTACTGAGTTAAAAAAACCCTGTAGCATGAACATTAAAATGCCTTTTTTTTTCCCTTAAATTTACAGAGATTTGACATTCAATCAATTAGCAAGGTTAGATGATTCAAGCTTCATTGGTTTAAGTGTGCTGGTTGGATTGTATATTGGAAACAACAAAGTAAGTTACATTGCTGATTGTGCCTTCAGGGGACTTTCCAGTCTACAGATTTTGTAAGTTGACAAACTCAATTTGCAAGGTCAAAAATCTTAAGGAAAAGCCCTTAGTATTTATAGTTTAGTTATTTTCCTTATGAAATATACAAGAACCTTTTGTTACCTTCCCCTGATTAGCATATGTTTTTGTTACAGTAAGATTTCTCTTCAGAATAGTTGGGCAAGTGAGGAGTTCCTCTTTTTTTAAGGCTGTGCACAGTGGGTTGCTGTAATTATTACACAAACTTTCAGTAACATTATTATGGGAAAGGCATGTCTCCTTTCAAAGGCAGCTATCCAGAGTTTTAGGGATCTGGATTGGAGCTGTGTCTTAACTGAATCAATATTTTCCCTCATGGTAGAAATAAGACAAAACTTAAAACTGTGTATTACTGTGGATGCTGATGAAGATGGCTGGACTGGACAACTGCTCTAAGTGTTTAAGCGTATTTTGAAATAGCTTTTCTCAAAGGAAGAGGAAGAACAAAGTTAACTAATCTAAATATATTCCGCTTCATTAAAATTGTCCTATTGCATACCATTGACCCATCTGTGGGCCAGATGAGCAAAATGATTGCCTTTCCCTCTAGGTTTTGAAAAGGGTGTTAACACTTTATTTTCAGGGATTTGCTCACATACTCACACTTTGGGCATCTGGCACAGCTGCAGTTCAGAGGGGTGTATGCCGTGTTTTTTTTAAAGAATTTAAACAGTTTTAGATCATAAGAGAGGAGGAAGTCAGACAATTGTGAGTTGTCTAGGATTTAAAGTGTTAAGGCTTTTTCTCCTAGATTTTTCTTTTTGCTCTAGTCCTGCCTGGTTGATTCTTTGCTGACACATAGCTCTGTGCAGTAATCTCTTTATACTTCACAGATAATTGAGTGTTGATGATGTTTTGAGATGTAAAAATGATTTTCTGGATGTTCTCTGTGTTAATATTATGCACCGAAAAGACAAGAGTGTGTTTTGTTTCAAAGGGACAACAGTTGATCCCTTACCTTCCTGTGATGCTCCTCTTATGATAGTCCTGTATCTGAATAGTCTTGGAGGGGACTGTGTTTTGTTTGGTTTTTTTCACTAATGATTCTGAAAATTGTTGAATTTGTGATCTTTTTAACTATCAGTCAGAAAAGTACTAAGAATCAGTCTCTCAGTAAAAATTGAAATGTTATAGTTAATCAGGAAAAATGTCTCTTAAAAAAGCCACAAAAAACAACCAAACCAGAATGATTTGAGAATCTTTTTTCCAAATAAAATGTACTGCTGAAGAAGTATATACCTTGTTCTTTTTAATAGCTTTTGTGGTTTGATTTCCCCTCCCCTCTTAAACAGGGATCTGAAAAACAATGAAATATCGTGGACTATTGAAGATATGAATGGTGCTTTCTCTGGACTAGATAAACTCAGGAAGCTGTGAGTATTGCTACAATATTCCTTAAAAAAATTAGCTTAGATTATGTGTTTCAATGGACAAGCCCAACACTTAAAATCATCTCGCTATAGAAAATCTTTTTTTTTTTTCCCCTTACTTACCATTTTGTTCTACACAAGGTGTTTGTTTCCTATAAAAGAAATTCCAGATTTTTCAAGTCAAACTAATCTGAAATATTTTTATTACTATTTATGAAAATATTTATCAAAGAGTGAGGTTTTTGCATAATAAAAAGTAATATGCATCATAGGACAAAGGCGTGGTGGCAGGGATAGTCTTTGAAAAGGTAATGCAACATCCAACAGAAGTGGCTTCATTGCATCAAAATCTTCAAATGCAGATCTATGAAATAAAAAGATGTTTATGTGTATTCTTTTAGAATAATCCATATCACTTACCTGTACAACTTAAATGTATTCTGAAGGTATTGTAGAATCTAGATATTTATTCAAGGGAATAAATTAATATATTTTAAATGTGAGACATTTTGGTGCCTTGGAGAAGGCTGTATGCTGAATATTAGTCACAGTTTAGAAATAGATGCCAAAAATGCAGTTATGCAGCTCTAAAATAGTGATTTAATTGCATCTTTTTTAGATCATGTGCTTAAATTTTTCAGGATGCTCCAAGGAAACAGGATTAGATCCATTACAAAGAAAGCATTTTCTGGTCTGGATGCACTTGAACACTTGTAAGTGGCAGAAATTCATATTTAACCAAACATTGGAAAAAACTTATTTTGATACTAGGTTGAAATAAAAGCAGGGCTAACAACCGTAACTTGTGACTTTGAATGAAATACACTTACCATGGTTGCTGCAAAGAATCTTCGAGCTTGGAAGTGAATGAGACACAATTAAGGAGTTTTATAGCATGCTTAATACATAAGACATTCTAAATTAATTCCAAAATACTGAGCATAACCCCAAAACTGAAGAATCTTCTGAAGTTCACTAAAATAGCAAACTATTCATTGAGTCTTAAATATATTCAGCTTAATTACTGTTTTCCTCTAATTTTTTTTTTTTTTATAGAGATCTAAGTAACAATGCGATTATGTCAGTTCAAGGAAATGCATTTTCACAAATGAAGAAACTCAAAGAATTGTAAGTTTCTATCAAAATCCATCACTTAGATGTATATATTCAGATAAACATTTTATTTATATTCATATTTATATATAGCTGAGATAGAAATATAAGCCTTGTAAGATGTTACCTGTTACAGTGATAAACTCATGTAATCTCTCTTAAGTCACGTAAAAAGGTTATGTCACTGGGTTTTTTGTTGGTTGGTTGGTTGTTTCTTTTATTTTTATATGATGGGTATATTTAAGTAAGAAAGTGTAAGATAGGAGAAATTACGTTTTGTGTCTATGAAGTCCTTATTTTACATTGACTGGTAACTGAAAGGTTTTAAATAACATAGACTTTGATGTAATATGGTATAAGATCAGCAGTGCTATCACTGAGCTAAAGCTTACTGGACCAGTGAAATGCAGTGCTGTAATTCTTTTGTGAAGTCCTGGTGTCAGTGCTTGTAATTGGGTCCTTCTGTCCTGCAGTAGCAAAGGGACAGATCTTCAGAGAAGTCATGAAACAGTCACTGGGAAAAATGTGTTCTTCCAGTGAGGATTTTCTTTTTGTCCTCTTAGCCTGTTTTTTCATTGATCGATGCAGAACAACACTGTCATTGTTACCTTTGCTTTGAGCACAGCTAATTCTTCTTTTTGCATATATCTTGTGTTTCTTCAATTATTATCAGCCTTCACTAGTCAAACCTGTTGCTCTTAGCTGCTCTGTAGATAACATGTCAACAAATTAAAGAAGAACAAAATGAGTCTGCTTTCATTAGGTAGACACTGCTTGAAGCTTGTCTGGAGCTTTTCATTTGTGTTCTCCAGACTCCTGTCAAGTGTCACTCTAGCTGCTGGCTCTCTGTTTCATCTTCCAGCATTGTTTCATGTTGAGTGCCATAGAGAAAGTAGCAAAGAACTTTGCATATTTCATAAACTTAGAACAGCCAAGGTTGGAAGATATGTCAAATTGTCACCTTGTCCAACCTTTCCTTGAAAAGGAAGGCTAGGTGAGGTTATCTAGCACCATATCCAGTGGTGTCTTGAAAGCCTCCAGTGCTGGATACTCCACCATGCCACATGTTGTTGCACTGTATGATTGTTTTAACTGCAAAATCTTTCTTGAATCTAGACAATATTTAGTCTATCTGAAGTTCAGTTTGATGTTACCTGTATTGTGGTGTAGCTTCAGCTACTCTAGAAAACAACAACCATGCTTCTACCCATAGCTGGTATTTTTTGCCTTTCCTCTTCCTAAAGTTGGATCTGGTTCTATTGCTTGATTAGTTTGCTGAACTCACTCAGCCGCCTTTAGGACAGTTGCTAGTTTGGCACAAGAGAACCGGAAGTGCAGTGCTGACAATTCGAAATTGATGTAGACAATTTGAAGAGTTATCAAATGTGATAGAAAGACAGGCTAACCTTACACTCCAGGGAGTGTAAGGTGCTACAAGATACCAAACTCTGAACACTTCAATGAAATAACTTTTCAAGAGTTGTCATTGTTTTTCCTGTACTTTTCTTGAAACACCTGGTAGGCATCCATTTTGTCTGAGGGAGATACAGACAGATGATAGAAAGTACTTTCCCACAAGTGAGATTTAGTATAAATTGATATCCAGTGATTTTATTCTGAGGTCCCAAGAGAGTAAATATGAAAATATGACAGATACCCACCAAATCAGGATAGAAAAAATGTGTGGTTTCTCTGCCTTGTAAGAATAACAAGAATGATCCAAGAACTTAAGTGAAAGATTGTTTAAATGTAAACTGGTGAGCTGGCACCACTAGGTTTTTATGCATTGCTAGTGCGAGAAAAGAGGGCAGAGCCGTTCTTCCTTTTCTGCAAGAAAAAAATACTTCAAGAATTTCTATGTCTTCATTCATCTCTAAAGCTATTTGTCTCCCTAGATCCATAAATTATTTTTTTTTGTCTTTCAAGAACAGGTGACATTTGAAGAGAAGCATTTTATTACTGAATGTGATTTTTTAGTATGCCTTTTTTTAAGGGCGATTTTGAGTTTTCAGCCCAAACGGAGAACTTCTCTTGCTTAAACTCTTGATTCCAGATGCTTTCCAGAATATTCCTTAGCTTTTTTCCCCCCTCTATAAATGTAGCTATTCCCATAGGTTAAGTGCTAAATTTTGCACTTGTTATTTCAACAATACTATTCTTTGTCTTCGCACTCTCCTTTTTAAATATCTTCACCAGAGTAAATGAGAGAATGGAACTGTCTCAATTGTTAACTTCCAGAGTGCCTGCCTTCTCGACTCTACTTCTGCGTGCCCATTCTGTGTGTCCTACTGCTCACTGTAGTTTTGTATCCAAGACTTTACAAACATGCCTGTTTCCCTGAACTCGTGATTGTAGCAGAAGCTGGAAGTTCAGGATGACATGTCTGCTTTGTAGAACCCGGGACTCATGACAATGATGTCACTACATCTGAGCTGAATAGTAATGTTGTCTTTCTCTAAAAAATTTGTTGCTAATGTGTCTTCATACAGCTCTGTCTTACAAATAGAAAAAACAAGCAAACTGGCTTTGAATGTAATTGCTTTTTCCTAGGCACTTCAACACATCAAGTCTCTTGTGTGACTGCCAATTAAAATGGCTACCACAGTGGATGTCAGAGAACAGCTTTCAAAGCTTTGTAAATGCCAGCTGTGCCCATCCTCAGCTGCTAAAAGGGAGAAGTATTTTTGCTGTCAGCCTGGATGGGTTTGTCTGTGGTGAGTATAGCTTCTATTTCTTGTTCCATAGAACAAATTTTGCTGTATGCCTAATATTGGTTGTAGTTTCTTTGACGTGTTTTGATTTCTGTAATAAAATGGAGAGGAGTTGATATTTATTAGCATTTTCTTCTGTCCCAGACTGTGATGTAGATGTGTGACGCTTGTGGCTTTGTACAGGATGGGAAGTGATGGTCTTTAGGTTTTTATTTCATTTACAGCTTGCTTATGCAGTATGTGGCATAAGCATGCAAGTGAAAGCGCAATAGTTTGGGGTGCTAAATGTATGTGCCCCTGGATTTAAACAATAGATAGTGTTTAGATAATTATGATTTTTATGAGAGATGTGTTTTGGCAAAATTAAAATGCAATTTTTGGTTTAGATTTTTTGTAAATTATTTCATATTTCATATAGTCTTGAGATTATCCCAGAACTGAGAATATTTGAAAGTAGAAAAGCCATTGGTGTCAGCTCTGACCTTTTTTGTGTGTACTTGTTGTCTGCTTTAAAAACTATTTGGTTTAAGTTACTGCCTATATGTAAACTGTATTTAAAAATATCTGATTACCACTATTGATATTTTGTATTTTATTTTGCCAAATATGCTAGTAAAATATTTTTACTTTAGGACATGAGAATTCAAGGTGATAACATCTGCCTTCATGAAATTTCTCTGTGTTTAGTAGCATTCATTATCACCTATATGTTATGTTTTCTATTCAAAGCAAAGTGAACCTAAGCATTCAGAGTAAAGGTGTGTGTTTGAGTAACTGTCTTCTCAACAATTTTCTTCTAGCAATTGTAACTGCTTAATTTTTACTGTTTCTACTCATAGCCTATTTTCAGTGGGAAAGCAGGTACAGGGTATAAAATACAGTACAAAAATGTTTCTTTCTCCTTTCTATTAGCAGTGAAATATTTAATAAATTAAATAGTGAGTAGATGCTAGCTACTGATGGAAAGGGGAAGTTGACAGTGCAGGAAATTACAGATTACTTGGTGGCTAAAGGAATATATATGAAGTGTATATCCTTGGGTTTAACAGACTGTGATCTTTCTTTTAACTGCTGAATGCCACTTTCAACTAACTAATTTCAAACCCCTTAAGATGCATTATCAAAAAGGAATGTGCTAGGAGTCAGTTGTTATATTTAATACTAAATGTAACTGTCATGCAGAAGTAACTAAAATCTCTTAATACAATCAAGTGAGTGTTTCACTTAAATCTTTAAAGTGTGTCATCACTAGATGTTTGGATGTACACACCCTGCCTTACGAGTTTACAATGGCTGCTTCTGCTTTTATAGGATTTTTAAGAGAAGTGTGTTGACGCTTGTCTGAAATTATAATATTTATATGTATGTATATGTCTGTGATACATTCATTCAAATATGCTCTCAAATTATTCTGTTCTGACTAAACACAATGGCAGTCTTATCCTGGTGTGTTCTTCACTGTTCTCTACTATATGCTTGAGTGACCTTTTTATCCCCCCTTCCTATCAAATAATTAAGATTGAAAGGTGTTCTTTCACAAGGCTAATTTAAGTATTTACAGTGTTTTCCTTAGTTCTCCCTGTGCAAAGTTGGTGAAAATATCAAATTAATTTGCAAATGATACAGATTGCCATGGAGGACTTATGGCATGAAAAATTCATGACCTGGGAGATTCTTAAGATTGCTTAGAGACCCAGGTCCATGTTGTCCTGTCACTGGAGTGCAGCTTCAGGCCTACAAGTGTTCTTCAGGCAGCTCAAGGTTAGACTATCTGCACATCTTACTTTCTTTTGTAACACACAGCATGAAGGTTCTTCAAGGAAATAACATTTTGACCGTGATGTGTTGTTCCCAAACAAAGGAGATGTAAGGAGACAAAGGAGACTAGATAAAAATGGACTCTGTGCAGGGAGGATACTTGAGACCTAGGACTCATTCTGCAGAGTTCCAGTGAATTTTTCAGGAGATTACAGACATCATGAAGGTTGGGAATATGCTAAGGCTTTTGCTTTTGAGAGACCAGGCATTTAATTGCCCACTCTTTCTGTACATAAAATTGAATAAATAATTCAGAAGGCAAGTAATTCTGTAAACTCACAACATGGCACTTTGAAGGTAACTTTTCAATAGTAAAGGGACCTCCAGAAACTGATCTCTTGAAGTTCTTGTGTGCTGCTCTGCTTAAGGGATCTTCATCCCCCTTTGGACCAAACTGCCACAGATCACTGACTTTTGTCAGTGATTTTTTGTTTCTGGGTTTGGATAAAATCTTCCACTATAACTTATGGTTTCTGATGGCAGAAGAACTGTGTTTTCAATAAAGAAAAACACACCAGCCTAAGGTATTGTAAAGATGAAGGGTAGGCTTCATGATTGGCATTCAGAATAGTTCTTATGGATGTCAGGGGCTTGTTCTTCAACGGTGTTAAACTATACACACAGTCTACTTTTAAATGTGCTTTTCTTCAATGAGAGATTACTTGGCACAATAAAGTAATAAATATGGCATCTTTAAATGCCCTAAGGCTAATGAAATTTAGAGTGAGGCATTGTGTATCCATTTTATAAATACTTAAATGACTCCTCTCTCAAACCTATAAGACAAGGCTTACAAACTCTTTCAGAAATGTCCTCAGGCCTCACCTTTTTTTTTTTTCTCCCCTCTGTGTTACTTTTTCTCCCTTCTGTGTAGATGATTTTCCTAAGCCACAGATCACTGTCCAGCCAGAAACTCAGGCAGCAATCAAAGGCTCCAATTTGAGTTTTGTGTGTTCGGCAGCCAGCAGCAGTGATTCCCCAATGACTTTTGCGTGGAGGAAAGACAATGAATTACTGCAAGATGCTGAAATGGAGAATTATGCACACCTCCGGGCACAGGGCGGTGAAGTGATGGAGTACACTACCATCCTTCGACTCCGCAATGTTGAATTCAGTAATGAAGGGAAATACCAGTGTGTTATTTCAAATCATTTTGGTTCATCCTACTCTGTCAAAGCCAAACTTACAGTAAACAGTAAGTATGTTACTTTTTGTTTGTGGACTTAAAAGTAGAATGATTTTAATCAAGATATGTAAACATAGCTTTTCCATTCTCATCATCTGCATGCTTTAGAAGATCCCTTAATATGCTGAAATTATTTCTTAAAAATATATCTACTTCCAAGATCGGACCATTCAGTTTTAGCTTTGATTCCATTGTGCTGGAGCACAGTATAGGTAAAAACAGTAATGTACCTGATTCATAGTAAAATGACAAAATCTGTGTTACATGATGAAAAAAAATTAATCTTCTCTCCACAGAAGGTAAGCATATGCTTTATTTCAAGGTGCTATGGAAAGGTCATGTAGGAGGCTGTTCACGGAAATGGGATTTTGATCTAGAGGGTCTCACATACTTCACAGTTTGCTCCCTTGCCCTCTGCTGGAGACTGATAAATTTAGGTTGCATGCTTCTCTGTCATTTTTAGGCCAAGAAAGAGTATTAAGAAAATGCTGTGCTAAAAAAAAAGGTATTTTTCATGTATTCATTTTGCTATCACTAACCTTTCTTTAGTGCTGCCTTCATTTACAAAGATCCCCATGGACTTAACCATTCGAGCTGGGGCAATGGCACGTTTGGAATGTGCTGCAGTTGGGCATCCCGTCCCACAGATTGCTTGGCAGAAGGATGGTGGAACGGATTTTCCTGCAGCACGCAAGAGGCGCATGCATGTCATGCCTGAAGATGATGTATTCTTTATTGTTGATGTGAAGATTGAGGACACAGGTGTTTATAGCTGTACAGCTCAAAACACTGCTGGAAGCATTTCAGCTAACGCAACTTTAACAGTACTAGGTAAGATATTGGCATTCCTTAATAATGTAATCACTGTTGTGCAAAATAAAAGTTAATCATGTTTCTCAGATATGCGTGGGACATAGGAAAGAGACTTTCATTTTTCTCAGAGACAGTAGATTTTGTTTAACTTGATTTCTTGACAGTTTGTTAACCATTTTTATTCTAGGTCTCTGTGGCCCTAAGCATGTATGATCTAACCTTTTTGCCTTCTGAGGAAATTAAGCATCTAGGTCTGATCAGTTGACAAGTAAATTAAATTGTAGGCTCAAAGTCCTTGAGATTTTTCTGAGAATCAGAAGGCCTTATTTCATTACTTCATTAGACCTTGCTGATGCATTTAATTTAGCTTTTCTTCTTGAACTCTGAAGGAAAGGGGCAAGTTCTCATCTTTGTAAGGTCATTCAGGATATAAGTCCTGTGCTTTCTTTTCAGAAACACCATCATTTTTGCGGCCTTTGCTGGATCGAACTGTAACAAAAGGGGAAACTGCAGTCTTGCAGTGTATTGCTGGTGGCAGCCCTCCACCCCGACTAAACTGGACTAAGGATGACAACCCTCTCGTGGTAACAGAAAGGCATTTCTTTGCTGCAGGCAATCAGTTACTAATTATTGTGGATACAGATGTAGAAGATGCTGGGAAATACACCTGTGAAATGTCTAATACGCTTGGAACAGAACGAGGCAACATCCGTCTTAATGTAATTCCTACTCCTACCTGTGATTCTCCTCAAAATGTTGCCCCATCACTTGATGATGATGGATGGGCCACAGTTGGCATTGTTATCATAGCTGTGGTTTGCTGTGTGGTGGGCACTTCCTTGGTGTGGGTCGTCATCATCTACCACACGAGAAGGAGAAATGAAGATTGCAGCATTACAAATACAGGTGCGTAAACTGAAGGGTTGCCTTGAAAGGAAAAAAAGGTGTTTGTGGTTGTTTTGCAATGACTTTACTGTAGGAACACTTGTGTGCTTTGACTTAAAAGAGTGAATTGCTATTTTCAGTGCTTTGCTGACAAGTTTAAAAATGCTTCTACAAACTGAAGCGTGTTGATGGGTTTTGCATCCCCACAGATGAAACAAATTTGCCTGCTGATATTCCAAGTTACCTATCATCCCAGGGGACACTGGCTGAAAGGCAGGATGGTTATGGTTCATCTGAAAATGGCAGTCATCACCAGTTCCTCACATCTTCTGGGGGAGGGTATTTCTTGCAGCAGAGAGACAGTAATGGTAGGTATAAAATACTAAGCAGATTTTCCGTGTTCCTTGAGTAGCTGTAGTTTGGATATTGTCTTTCTGACTAGTAGAAATAACACTAAAAAGTATCTTTCATGAAATTTAATAGAGGATGTGAAATTCATTGTTTGGGATTGCTTCAAGAGGGTATTAACAGGAACTTGGTTTTGTTCATCCAAATGACATTATGGTTTTTGTTAAATCATGAAGTTTTTCTCTAGTCTCTAGGGTAAATTTAAACTGATAGTGACATTTCTAAAACAAGGGTGTCCAAAACAACAGCATGTCTTCTTCTCTTACAGCTTGAAAAGGATCCTTTAATTAAATATAGGCATGTAATACCAGTGTAACTTTAGTATAGCTATTTTAACTTTCCAGTTAGAAAAGTCATTAGGGTCAGAGTCAATAAAGGATTTAACATGACTGCAAGTTAAAAGTTTCAGAACTTAATATTTATACATTATACAGAATCCAGTGTACATATCTGCATTAGGAAGGAAGAGGCACTTTTTTTGGGGGAGTTTGAGGCTGAAATACAAATCAGTAACTGGGACAGATGAGAATGGAGTGGTGGTGAGATAATTCTATAATTGTAGGGTTTTGAGGAGCAATTCTCTCTGTGTGAGTATGGTAGTGATGATCCACATTGTGGATCAAGAACCACAGACTATGTTCAGAGCTTTCAGGAACATTTGAACTGAAAATCTGTATAGTTATCCAAGCAGCCAGTGACTCCTTCAGGTTATTCCACCCAGGACTTTAGCATTGATGCTCTGTGATCCAAAAGGTGGCTGTAAGACAGAGCATGAACCTGGCTTCTAGAGCTATAGAAGAAGGAGGTACCTGGCTCTGATGCCTATGTGATTGTGTTGTTTTGTTATTAAGGAGTTGTATCATGAATCAAAGTGTGACACATTCTCTGTCAAGCTGATTAATCAAACACTTGCTAGAATTAGAATTCTCATCAAAAGAATAAGAACAGCACCTAGTTAAACCTAGTCGAGATCTAAACAGCACTAGGAAATGTAGTTGAACACATGGAATTCTTAAAACTTAAGAAACTGTAAGAAGATTGAGAAAAGACTGACACATCGGTTTTATTTTTAAGGCATTTTCCATCTAGATAACAGCAGTGAAACAGACTTGGAGGGTGTTACAGATCCGTTCCTATGCCACTACCTGGGGACTTCAGGGAATTTGTATTTAAGAGGAAACACGTATAGTTCTGATACATTTGAACCATACAATGCAAGTAAGTTGGAGGAGGGAGTGGGGTGTGTTTTAGTCCAAATTCAGTGTTGTTGTTATGATGAATCTATGTAAATATATTTTTTTCCTTCAGGTTGCAGCCCTGACCAAAGAACAGCCTTCTTGGACCCTCATGAGTCTGGATATTTATGGAAAAAGGAATACTATCAATACTCACCTCCACTGGACGATTCCTTTGACCAGTGTGTTGGCATTAATGGGACACAGGCTACAAGCAGCAGATTGATAAATTCTATTTATACTCAAAATGAAGGAACTGGACTAAAAAGCAAAAGTCTGAACTCAGGCACGTTTGATTTAAACAGAAGTTTGGAACCCTCATATCTTATGAGTAACAGCACTTTCATGGGTATGTTCTAGCTACTGTTTTTTCATTCGAGCTGTTGTTATCTTTGCTATCTCGTTTCCTACTTAAAACACTAAGCAAAACTGATTTCTGAGCTTTTTGTTTTGCAGATGTTTTAACCTGCAGAACAGAAAAGTGATTACAGTAAAACTGTGTAATGAACATTTCAATTACCAGGAGGTCTTAATAACTCACGCTTACATGAAAATCTCATCAGTGATGTGATTCTTATCTTCTGTCTTAATATAGCTGGCAGATTTCCATAAATGTTAGGATACATAATTTAAATATACCTTAGCAAATTTCAGATATACCAGACATTTTACCTGACAGGCAAAAGGTATGCAAGGTTCCAGGAGGGCTCAGGGCAGGTGGAGAGACTTGAACTTATATTTATATTGTATAGCATGGTGAGCCAGAACTATTTACCCTTCAAAGTAAGGCACTATGTAAAAACTCCCTGCCCCTCCTTGGTACTTTCCTCGTGGTTTGTACGACAAAAAGAGTTCCCAAAACTTAGTTCAGTGTTTACGATTTTAATCCAGATTGCAGAGAGAGGTGGGGGAAGGAGAAAAACATCGCTTTACCTTTGAAGCTCCTTAAATTTTGGATGTTGGTTTGTCTAGTTGGTTTAAAATGTATATAAAACCACATACTGCTTTTATCTTTGTGATATCTTAGCACCAGGCACAGTCCTGGTACTGTGGATTGTCTCCCAGCTGGCATGTCAGCATTGGCTGATCAAGGCCTGGGTCTGATGGCTCTGCAAGGGGATCTGGGGGAATGTGCATCACTGGGCTCTTTGTTCTCAAGGAGTGGGGAGGGAGGCACAACCGCTGAAGTTTTCCCCCTTCAAAAGCCAGATGTTTGAACTGTAAAATGTGGCAGATGCCAGAACATCTGGCAGAGGCTCTGCGACTGTACAGGGCCAGCCTCCTGGCTGCCTGCCACTATTACTGTGGTGGGGACTGTGCAGATAGGGCTTTAACACATCTCTTGCAGAAAGTAGTTCAGTTGTATGTTGGTATACCCTGCCCTCAAGGGCATGTAGTCCTCTTTCTGCCCTAAAAATCTATGCAGAGCTACTCTTTTCATCAGTTCTCTTAGCCTACTACCCCATTTCACTGCCTTGGATGCTTTTTGATTGTTAGCGCTCTTCCCTCGAAGAACCTATGGCTAGATCTTGCAGGTGGTGGATGTGGAAGAAGTTGTGATAGATGTCCTTTGTTGTGGATTCACTTTTTCAGAATTATCTTCAAGTTCAACTCCCCTTTTGCATGTACAATCACAATGAAGGAGACAGCTGGCATTAACACTACTGTTGATGACAGCCAGAAAGTTCATAGCTTGGATTTTTGTTTTTAGGATAGGACTCATTTGTCGCTTTGATGCTGTGAGGAGCATCCTTTCATGTTGTGTTACGTTAAAATTGCTCTACAAATCACTGATGCAAATGTGGATCCTGTCCAATTTCATTTTTAGTAACTTCTTAGATGACAGTTTTACTTGAAACCCTTGCTTCTGTTAACTAAACGAAAGTGCAAGTATTATGTTTTGGGTTCAAAATTTATTAAAGATTATAGTGTTACATCATTAATAAAAACTTGAGTTCTTCAAAATCAGCCTGTGGCACCTTGTCCTCTAAGAACAAGTCCTCTGAGTGACACAGACACTGACTTGCAATGGCTATATTGTCAGGGAAAAAAGAGAAGTCTCTTCTTGCAGAGATGTTGATGCTAACACCTTCCCAGTGGTGAACAGTGACAGACACAATAATTAAATTTTCTGACTAGTGAATCAGATAATTATTAATAAATTCTTTTTACTCAAAACTGACTAGATAATCACTTGTGAATGGAGCATGTGGCTAGCTGAACTTCTATTATTAATGAGACATGCTAACCAGAGAATGATTTCTTTAGCCCTGTGGGATGATGTTGTATATCCTGACACAGGTCAGGGGCTTAAATTCTTTTAAATTTCTGTTTTTTGGGGGGTTTTTTGTGTTTTTTTTTCTTTTTTTTGTTTGGTTGGTTTTTTTGTCCTTTTTTTTGGTTTTATTTTGGGTTTTTTTGTTTGTTTTGTTTTTGGTTGGTTGGGGTTTTTTTGTGGTTTTGTGGGTTTTTTTGTTGTTTTGTTTTAGTTTTTTGTCTTTGTTTGGCTGGGGTTTTTTTGTTTGTTTGTTGGGTTTATTGTCTTTTGGGGGGGGATTTTTTTGTGTGTGTGGGGAGTTTTTTTTGTTTTGTTTTTTTTTTTCTGAACAGCATGGCAGATTGCATGTGCTGTTTGTTTACTGAAGAACTAAACAGGGAGACTGCTGTGACTTTTGCATTAGAAAGTGTCTTGTGATGTGTTTGCAGATTGGTTTGTGTTCCCACCTCTCCCCTCACCACCCACCCCAAATAAAAATGGGTATGGAAGTAGTCATGAAAACAAAGGAAATGAAGTTGTGGGTGGCTATATAACTGCTTTGGAAATGTTTTTAATGTCTCAGGTGACGGAATCTTGCCTTACGCTTTTGATCACATGGATATTTTCTTTTAAGGAGTAAAACAACAGTTAAATAAAGTTTTGCTTTTTTTTCTGTTGGTCTTTTGCTTGCATTACAACATGCAATCCTTGGCAAGACACAAAGCTGTTAGCATCAGTATTTCTGTACTCTCTCTTTTACTGTCTTTCAGGAACATTTGGAAAGTCTTTATGGAGGCCTCATCTGAACTCTTTGTCAAGCTGTAGACAGCCGGCAAATTGCCAACCAAAAACCTCCCAAAATAATCATCATGCCTCACTGGACTTTGACGTAGAGGCAGATGAAGAGGTAAAGGAAAGGACAGTTTATAGAGGAGAAAATAGCTTTAATACTTGCAAACAGTCATTTGAAAACTTTAGGACTTCTACTTTCCAATCCCATGATTTGAAGACATAGCTCCTTTTGGACTTGCCATTGATTTCTGGAACCAAAGAAATACTTTGACAGACTACTACCTCAGTACGGAATTCTATTTAAAAAGGGAATACGGAGGAGAAGAAGGGAAGAAACCACACGATGCTATGAATTCAGAAGAAAAAAATGTATTTTTGTTCCAATAAAGCATATTTGCCAAAGTACTCTACATTTGTTGTACAGGGAAAACATTCCTTATAAAAATACTGTATTTGTAATTATTTTATAGCTTTTTAAAATGCAAATGTCTTTTGTAAATTAATGGTGTAAATAATACAGCATATGTATTTTTATGTCAGACTTCATTTTATTGAAATGAATAGTAAACATTCTAATTTTGTACTATTTTGTACCTTTTTACAAATGGAAACTCCATGCTGTTTGCAGGTATCATGCATCTTATTTGCACATTACTTTTAATAAAATACACTGCTGTGTGGTCTCTGACCCATATTAGTGTATGAAGAATGGAAAGTGTGAATTGTATTTGTAGACAGTGTTGCATATGTAGGTGTTTTCTGATACGTGTTTGCACCTTTGTTGAACTTAAACTTGCACCTTTAGATTTACTGTGTAAAATGTGTTCATCTTCAAAGAGTCAGTGTTTTACTGGCTGCCAGAAAGGTGGTTTGAAGCTACTTGAACCACAGTAAGTATGCAAATCTTCCACTTTGTGGATTTCCACTGTCATATATGTGCCCACATGCTCCCGGTTTTCATGCACACATGGCGGTAGCCCCAACAGGTTCTCCACATCTGTGTAGTGTGCCTGCATCTGGTGGAGGATATACACAGTAGATGCATAAATTTGTATCAAGCTATTAAGTAGAAGAAGAAAAAAGGCACTGGATATCTGCCTGGTAACATCACTCTTTTCTGAGTGGCTTAGTGTTAAGTGTTTGCCAAATATGCAGTTGCATGCCTGAGTCTTTGCTTTCCTATACCCTTTCTCCCTCTTTTTTGTGCTTCTGCAACCACTCCATGCCCATCACAAGAAGGTAACCCAAATACAAGATAATGTTTTCTTTGGTTTAATTTGTTCCTTACTTGGCTGCCCTTCTCTGGTTATAGATGAGATCTGTGCTTTATTTAATTGCTCGGTCAAGTTGAGCAATTGTAAATTCTTGCTGGATTATATTTGCAGTAATGAAACAATATCTTTATGATGCTGGAGAAAGAGGATTGGTTGCTATAACATAGTAATTAAACCCCTTGTTGTTTCTATGTACAGATGCCTACTATTCTAAAAAGCTGTATCTTTGCAGTAAAAGATGCACCAAAAAAAAAAAAATGCAGTAAAACAGTGAGATTCCAAAATGTTAATACTATGGACTTTTTAAATCTATCTGCTTTGAAGGTGCAAACTTAGATGGTTGTGAAATAGCTTCTTTTAAACTAAATTAAAAACAGCAGGCCATCACAGGCATCATGACTAAAGCTAGAGCAAATATCTTTTGCGTAGTGTAGCTGAGCTAAGGACATTCAGTTGTTTGTAGCCAAAAACCTGGTACCCAGATTGCAATGCAATTTCCCTTTAATTTAGGCACTGGTATTAGAGACAGGAAGTTAATCCATCCCTAGTCACTGGTGGTCTAAGTACAGAATGGACTTTGCGTTCTTTAGTTGATCATATTGCCAGATTTTTTGACTTGTTAATTTGTCTTCATTGCTGCCAGATGTGCTGACGTGCTGACAGACATTGATATGGGTATTTGATTATAATTAAGGACATTTGAAAGAGATTAATTTTTCATGAGTTAAGCACAAACCTTTAAGTCAATAAGGCAAGAAATCTTAGATTTGATAGACTCAATAACTCTCCTTTTTCTCCCTCACACCCCCTCCCCAGTGACCCCTTTAGGGAGCAAAACGCTGGGGCCTGTGATAGCTCCTGTTTGTAACCAGGCATTGCCTTTTGACATATTAAAAAATACCAAAATTATAAACAGTAAGTACACCTTTCAATCCGGAATTAATGTTTATCCTTAAGAGCACCATGTAAAGGTCCATCATGAAAAACGAGCTTTAAATCTATTTTCTATAGTGGGGGAAGGTTGATAACAGCAGCAATGTCATTTTATTCCTTTTTCATCTTCCTTGCAAAGATCCTAATCTTGCAAAGGCTTGGATCTCTGTACCTAAATAAATGTTCAGGGTCAATGGCTGAATTTTAAATGCTTTCCATCAAGTTTCATTTAGCAACCTAAAGATATGAATGGTTTAAACTTTATTTTGATGCCTTAAAGACCCAGAATTGGAAGTGAAAGCTCCCAAGTCCTCTTTTCTGCCAGCATGAGTTTTTGTGATAGTGATTAAATACAGTGACAATTTAAATTTCAAGATAGTTGCAATATCTTAGTAGTTCTTTTAAAGACCGCTGATGTTACCAAACATCTTTTTAAAAGGCTTGCAAGTTCACTTGCCTTCGTTCTCTCCTACTTTTTTTTTCCTTTTCCCCTCAGAAGATGTTAGGGAGATGGTCGCTGGATATTTACATAGTTTAAAGCTAAGTTGTAAGTGGAAGTGGGGAAAATAAATTGCAGCCAACATTAAGTAAAGCTTACACTGCATCTCAGAGTCTTATAATGAGAAACAAAGCTTGCTGAATGACTGTTTTGCGGTTTCACAACCAGCAGCAACTAAGATCTTGTCCTGGACTCACTTAAAACTTGTAGAATGTTCTTTAAAGGCAGTATCCTCTTAATGCTTTACACAACAAAATGTTTTGCCCATTGAACTTATACAAACAATGGCTGAGCTACAGTTTCTGCAAACCCTGAATAATAATTTTAATAATTCTAGACAAATAAATGGAGTTACTTACCAAAATCTCTCTGGAGCAAGCATTTCCTGAGTAGCCTAAATTATATGCATGAGATAACGGGGTGGAGGGGGAATACCTGCATAGAGAAGGCTGCTACTATTTGAAAGACAAAAAAACCTTACATAGTGCTACAGTATTTCAGCACCAAATGCTTTAATTTAGAGTTATTTACTGAACTATAAATGGATCTTGACAATTGGCAAAAGCCTAGGCCCAAAGTTTCTGCCGAAGAATATTGCCACTTTTCCAGTCGCGGACTCATTAGCGTCACCAAACGTTACTTATTTCAGTCTCAGTGATTCTTGAACACTTAAGCCTTATTCCTTGAGCTGCTTCATAGAAGCTTAAAACTGAGACACAGATTTGCACTGCAAATGTGTTCTTACAGTCTTATGAGCCAGGACCATAATTGGGGGTTGTGTTGCTTTTGGAATATAAATATAAGAAATTTTGCTAGCAACTTGCAAGAGTTCTTGTTGCAGATGTGACACATCTCAGGGAATTACACTTTCTCAGGTCTTCTGCCTATTTTTTCTCACTTTGCATATTGCTTTGTCGTAAAGAATGTGTCTGAGTAGTTGGATGCCAGTTTACCAGCCTTGTGAAATTACTTTATTAAAAAATTAAGTGGAGAGGAGAGTAGAGCAGTTCTTGTACATAACCCATTTACACCCATGAAGAACTTTATTATATTTATTATATTTCTTTATTATATTTCAAGGTAGTGTTCCAGCAGGGAATAAAAGCAATAATATCTTTGCTTGCTAACATGTGGCAAAAGTTGCCTCTCATGGTTATTCTGCTGAAATATTTAGGGCTCAGTAGTTCCACTGAAATAAAATATGTGCACACCCTATAGCTTACCAGTAGGCACATGTTTCCCATGCTGCTCTTTTTCTCAGGCCAATACTGCTCCCATGTCCTCAGGGAACCCTCTTAGGTAACCTACACTACTCGGCTTCCAGTTTCTCTCCTTGCCCTGTCACTGAGTGTCGGACTAGGACAAATGGAATCAGTTTATAGAGCACAGTGCAGTTGCAGGCATTATTTGGCAGTATTTGGATGCTAAAAGAGAGAAGGGGAATGTACTGAGGCTAGCCACACCTTTAGGAAGAAATTGGTATGAATGTGCAATAAATACATAATTGAGGAGATAGATGTGCATGGAGAAGCTATGACTTATGATTTGAGTTTGCTGCTGGATTATCAAAATTCAGGTATTCATTATAGAGCCATTTGGCATAACATCTTTATTAGTGAGGCTTCAGCTTCCTTTATGGCAAAATGATGCAAAACCACATTCATTATTATCCAGTTAAAGAAATTACCTTTAGTGCTCTTCCTGGTATTGAGCCTACTTATTTTAAAAATTACTGACAAAAAGACTGTAATGAAGGGATTAGCATTGATGTCCTTGTTTGTTTTTTGGTTCGTTTGTTTGTTTTTGTTTTTTGGGGGGGTTTTGTTGTTGTTGTTGTTTGTTGTGTTTTTGTTTTTGTTTTGTTTGGGTTTTTTGTTTGGTTGGTTGGTTTGGGTTTTTTTTTGTTTTTTTTTGTTTTTTTTTCTGCTTCCATTTTATTTACTTTGCTATGACATGGAGAATTCAGGGCTCCAGCCTCTGTTCATCAAATGGTGGCGTTTCATCTTGATTTTCATAGATGTGCCAGCACTGGACAGCTATATCTAATTTTTTCCTGCTGCTAGCAGGCTGGCACAACATATGTTAAGGAAGTAAGCAGAGCTACTGTAAGGCAGAGCTATAGAGATACTGTAAAGTGTATGCAGGGGAGGAAGGCTGGAGTTCCTGTAATATTGTAGAGAGTTTTTGAATAATCCCCTTGTTCCAAGGGAATAACTTGTGCAGGTTTTAACACTTAATCCTCATAACACAGTTCAGTAAACTTTTCAAGGAACTGGAGCTGCGACACTATTAGCCCTTGAGTGGGACAGCTGTGCATTTTCTGCAGGTTGCAGAGTATGTTGGGGGTTTTGGAATTGCTTTTCGGTCTAATTATGATTCTAGACTCTTAGAAGTAACCGGAAAGACTTGGTCTTTAATTTGACACCTGGAGGTCCCTCATGACCTGCATTACAGCATACAGAAAAAATTTCCAGACTATTGTCTAACCAGAGAACTCGCACAAAAGAAAATATTTGATCCACTGGTACCACATAATAATTGTTAACACTTCTCCAAACGAGGCTTTTGTGCTATGGATTTTTGATAGCTGTGGCTGATTAGCACAGCAATGAAGAAGCTCCAACTTGAATAAGTGTTAGAAGACATATATAATCAAGCCAGCTCTTATAACTGAAACTAGCCACTCTCCCAGCTTAAAATAAACTGTATTTGTACTGCTACCTGCTGCGGGTGGGTACAGCAGCAGCATTAAGTAAGCATGAGTGCTACAACAGCCAGCTGCCCATAGCCTGGCTTCTGCCACAGACCGATCAGATTCTGTGTTAAAGTTCTTTCTCTATTAACCTTCCCTTAGGAAAGGGGAAACACAGCCTCCATTGTAATTAGCTTGCACAGCCTTCCTTGTAAGGTAAAGAATGGAAAGTGTCAGGGGTGCTCACAGCAGCATCACAGGTATTTGCTGTTAGCAGGGAAAAGTTAATCTGCTCTCAGATTTTGGCAAGGGCACAAAAACCTACATCTGAAAATGTATTTAGAATGAATTAAGTTTCACACAACTGTGACCACACAGTAGGTAAAGTAGTAAAATGGTGGTGGTGATGATGGAAAATATGACTAATCAGCAAGCTGCATTAACAATGAATAAAATGACCCTTCAACATAAACAGAGGTTCTTAAGTGCCTTATTTTGAAAATATGTTTGTTTATTGCTCTGTAGCTTGTAATGACTGTGTTATTTCACCTACCAACACTGGCAGTTTTGTCAGAAACAGCATTTTCATTCAAAGTAGGGTTTTGGTTTTTTTTTTTTTTAATATAGACAAAAGATGAAGTCAAGAGGCAACTCTGTAACACTGAGTCACTGAACTTGTTTTACTAAATGGCTTAAATCAGAATACGAAAAAAAATTCTGAAAAATAGAAATGCTTTGAATTTTTACTTTGAAATTACTAATCTCATTTTTTTTTTAATTTTTTGTTAGTTTGTTTTTGAATTTTCCCTTTTCCTTTCAGAACTGGCATAGAAAGGGCAGAGCCCTTTGAGTTATCAGGGCAATACTGACCAGGCACACAACTGGGGTGGGAGTGGGTAGTACTGTTGCTTGTTCTCTCCTTGCTGTTCATCCCTTTTCCCAAATCCCTTTGATCTGAGTTTGGCAGGTCCCTGTGGATTGATTCTCTCTGCTGCCAGAGCATGTTTCTCTTCTTGATTTCTTCTTAGAAGTACTGACTCAACAAATTTCTATAATCAGAAAGAGTCAGGCTCTGTATTTTGCTGTGTGATTAGAAATGTTCTGTTCTCTGTACATTTTGAGAGCTTTAGGAGCCTTGTCCCTGAACTTTCTGAGTAACCCAAGGTGGCTTCTGAGCAAGCACCAGGTGGCCTCTCTGCATTGCTGCTGTGCATGCTGTTGGGGAAGCTGCAATGGCAGCCTTGCTCTCCAGGTGACTCCCACCCCAGGGATGCCTTGCTCCATCAGATCTCAAACAGCACCTCAGATTAAGCAGTAATGCCAAAATCATCTCTCCTGTTAAACTGAAGTGCAAATAAAAGGCTACATCATACAGTTATCTCTCATACAAGGCAGCTGAGGAAACTTCTTTTTGCTCAGCTTCATTTACTTTTAAAAATTAACTTGAACAACACTGTGTTGCAGGATAATGGAAGTCATATTCAGCATTCCCAAATGTCATCAGCTATCTTCCCTGTTTTTTTCAATGTCTTGCTGTCTTGAGAAAATGTTTGATAAGCTAGCAGCAAAGCAAATTACTGTTGGTGCAGAGGCTGAGGAGAGGGATCTGGGAAAGGCAGTCCTACCTCTTTCCTCTCCCCAAATTTTTCAAGATTTTCAGTAGTGTTGGACCTCTTTTCTCATCACAAAATATTCTTGAATGGAGAAGTAGAGATTTGTTCATAGCAATTACAAAATAATTAGTATATAAATTTGGTGGGATTGTTTCCTTTTTTTTTTTTTTCTTCTTTTCTTTTAATGAGGTCTTTCACAAAGAAGTTTAAAGCATATGTGGTCTTCCTGCTCAAGCTTCATATATTCCTCAGGAAAAAAAAAGAAGAAAAAAAAAAACACCTGATTTTTTTTTTTTAGGGCCAAGTGTTTTATTCAGTTAAGTTAAAACACCTGGAAAAGCTGTAGTTATTCTCCCATCTGAAAAGTACTGCACTTGCTTCTTATTTCCTCCCCTCCTTTTTGTAACATTTAGCACATAATCCTTTAAACACAATGTTTATTCCTGTGTATTCTGTTTGTGAATCTCCTGCTACCATTAGTTTGTTTGGAACCCTGAATTCAAAAGTGGACCTTGGTTTCCTCCTCTTCCTCAAATATTCTTGCAATATTGCTGTAAATCAATTGTGGGGCTGACATAGTGGTTGGCTGCTTGACAAATGTGCCGTAATAACACAGCTCAGTAAAATGTGGAATTTCTGAGGTACTGCTTGTAACTTTCTCATTGCCGTTGTAAATTTCCATGTGTGTTAGCGCAGGTGGAAACATAGCCATAAATAATGTGTGTGCACATGTGTGCGTGGAGGGTGGGGATGTATGGACTTATTCTTTCTATAGAGTCCCCTATGTGGTCCACTGCTTCCATGATTTAATTTAGTTACCTAAGGAAAATTTAAAAAATAAAAAATACTCTTGTTAAAATCAAAACAATCTTGCTATCAAATTTTGAGAGAGAGAATGTGTGTGCGCAAATTGAAGCAAGGTAGGAGCCAGCCATGATAAGCTTCACAGCAGCCCCTCACATAACAATGACAGAGCCATTTCAGGAACCTACCATGAGCTTTCGCTTCTGAGGGAGCTGAGCTGAGCTTCTCTTCGTCTTCAAGAGAAATCAGCAGTGAGCTGGAGTGCTATGATGATAGTTTGCAGTGCTAGGCAGGGACAGGAGTGTGCATTGTCCCAAGATCTTGGCAAATTAGAGACCTGGACAAATCAGAGGACTGGGCAATCATCAACCATATGAAGTTCAAGGAGGAAAAGTGATGGATTCTGCACCTGCAATGGGGCAACCCTGGAAGTAAATACAGAATGGGGAATGAGATGCTGGAAAGCAGTGCCATGGATAGGGACCAGGGGGTCCTGGTCGATGGCAAGCTGACTATGAGTCATCAGTGCCCTGGCAGCCAGGAGGGCCAACCCTGTCCTGGAGGGGATCAGGCAAAGCATCTCCAGCTGGTGGAGGGAGGGTATTCTCCCGCTCTGCTCCGCACTGGGGCTGCCTCACCTTGAATATTGTGTGCAGTTCTGAGCACTGCAGTATAAGAAAGACATTGAGCTCTTAGAGAGTTTCCAAAGGAGGCCAACAAAGATGGTGAAGGGCCTTGAGGAGAAGCCATGTGAGGAGCAGCTGAAGAGCAGCTTGGTCTGTTCATCCTGGAGAAGAGGAGACTGAGGGGAGATTTCATTGCAGTTCCAACTTCTTTGTGAGGGGAAGAGAAGGGTCAGATGCTAATCTCTTCTCTGTGGTGACTAGTGAGAGCACCTGAGGGAATCACCTGAAGTTGTGTCAGGGGAGATTTAGGTTGGGTATTAGAAAGAGATTCTTCACCCAGAGGATGGTTGGGCACTGGAAAAGACTCCCCAGGGAAGTGGTCACAGCATCAAGCCTGACAGAGTTCAAGAAGCATTTGGACAATGCTCTCAGGTACATGGTGTGATTCTTGGGGCAACACTAAGGGTTAAACTCCATGATCATTGTGGGTCCCTTCCAACTGAGCATATTCAGTGATTTTCTGATTCTGTGATCCTTTGCTTTTCTGTTTCCTTGTGTGATCAGTTCCAAGAGGCAAGATGTTTGGATATGTTTAGGAATACAGCTAATACTACCAAATGGTCTGCATTGACAAGGCAGACCCCAACTAGCCTGCCTGCCTGTGCCAATCATGCTGCCTCCCTGGTGGGAACTAGCTTTTCACCTGAACACATGCAGAGCCGGGGAAGGAGTTAGATCATCCTTTCCCCAAAAATAAGTAGAATCTGACTGTTCTCTTTGAATCTATGTGTGTAAGACTACTCAGGAGTTATTACACAATAGCTGAGGGCAAAACATTTGGAGGAATCAGAATTTAATGAGCTGGTTCTGCTGAACTACCTGTGAGGAGCGTCAGGAAGAAAATCTGACAACACTGATTTTATGCATATTGCCTCTTCTTACAATGAATGTTAAGAAGTGTAACTGCTTAACAACCAAATAATAAGCTCACCATAGAAACCTCTTTCTTAAGCTATTATTTCAATCATCACTACAGAAACACGATTTTAATACCAACTTGCACTACAGAATAATATTTATAGAATAGAGGTATGGTCACTAACGAGCCCACATATTATGCAGCTGGCATCATCTAAAGGGAATTAGTTTTATCACAATAGAATGCTTGGCTCCCCATTAATACTTCCTTAATGGATAAGGTTGCTCAAACCCCTCATCAGCTGAGCACAAAAACACCTAGAGATAGAAAAAAATGTACAAATAAAAAAGAAAATACAAGAATTTTATTTTTTAAGGCATCCTGTTATTCCTGAAATACTTGGCAAGGGTGCTTTAAGGGTAGCATCATCATCCATGCCTTGCAGAGACTGGCTGAATCCATGGTCTAGACAGGCCTTTGGAAGCACCTATGTTTCTCTAATAACAATGAAATGTACTTGTGGCAGAGACCTAAGGAAGCATCCTTGGTAGCAAGAAACACTTCCAGGCTTTTGTTTTCCATTGGTCTTCTCACACTTGATGGAGAGACTATCACTAATATATATTCAAAAATGTGTTCATGTATGAGGATTTTTAACAGCTAGGATTTCACTATTAAACTGGGTGGATTGATGAAGACTTTGTTTAAGCACCAAAATGTGACAACAGGCACAAATTTTATCACACACTGCCCAGACACCTAATATATTACATCTCAATATGCATCCTGAGAGGTAAAGGCCAAGAACATGAAGCAATATTGTATTTAATTTACTCTTTTGCCGTAAAACGGTCTGCTATATTTATTCTGTAAATTTGAATGGAAAAATCATATTTTGCTGCTGGAAGACTTTATAATACCAGATGGATAAAAAACCAAAAGGTGTTTTTTAAGATACAGAATGGAAAAAGAGATTAACAATTTTTTTTCCCAGCAAAAATATTGTTCCATATTGATCAAATCGTGGAAAATTGTTGACCTTCTGATACAGCTGCAGACTGGAAAAAAATAATTTTATTTTGTTTGCTTTGTTCTAAGCATGAATCTTTCAATTTTGGTTTCCCATAGTAAAATTTTAATGTGCTTCCCAAGCAGTGTACTCAGGTTTTAAGAAATACCCAAATGTTATTATTGGTTTGTCTGATGGACCAGAAATATCTGATATTCTAATAAATCAAAAACCTGTCTTTAACATATCAGAAAGATTCATTCCATAAACTTGCACAGCAAAATGAGATTTCTGCATTGGAATCCTGCAAAAGGATGAGAGTATCTTTATTGTCTTAACATCTCAGTTTCCCTCTTCGGGTCCTATCCCTTTGAAGCAAGGTCCAGGTCCATGCCCATGAAGAGAGAAAGAGGAAGAAAGAGAGAAAGGCCAATTTGAAAAAGCCCCTGAAATAATGATGTCTTAAACTCACAGAGATGTCAAATAGAGCACAGAGGTGACCAAGGCTTACAGCTACTCTGAAGAGCTTCTGCCAAGGCTTTGTAGCAGAGCTTGTCCTGCTCAGCATGCATGTGAGCCACACTGTCGCTTGATCCGGAGGCAGGCACTTGGGTGGATGGCTCTGATGACTCTGTGGTGCAAAACAAGTGCAGGCATCTCACAAGGGCAATTTAGGTCTTTGGCTGCATGAGCCTGAGCCCACTTAGGAGCTATAAGACCATCAGTCCTCATATGCAGGCAGGGAAGAAGGAGGAGCAGCTCTAAGGATCTATCTGTTTGGGGTGTCTTTGTATCTGCTCCCTTATTCAACAGGTCTCTGAAGGAAATATATGATTGCACTTTATTTTTAATAAAGGTGTGGCTGTGATCTTTGTTTCCATAGCAAAGACTTCTATTCAAATGTGAAATGGGAAAAGGGAGGAAGAGGGTTGTAAAAGATTCTAGGGGAAAAAAAAAGACAAGCTGCCCCAGCTCATCCCAGCCCTGGATGGTGTGAAAGCACTGCTCAGCAATAGTTAAATCATCAGTGTGTTACCAACACTGTTTCAGTTACAAATATCAAACACATTGCCCCATTCAAACTACTGTGAAGAAAGTTAACTGTGGTCCACTCAAAACCAGTACAGAATGAAAGGGCAGAGATCTTATTTTGGGGACTCTTTTTATATTTTCCTGATACTACCCCTTTTTAGTTATTTTTAAGCACCTTTCTTATTTTGTTCCTTTGCAAGTTACTTACAAAACATACAATATGGTGTCTTGCCCTTATTAAATTCAGCTGTATTTAGGCAGGTCAGGATTTTACATAGGAACTTTAAAGGGAAAAAAATTGCATTAAAATATACAAAAGATTTTTGCGGGTAAATCTGTAAATATTTTACCTTATTCAGTGACTTCACGCAGCCAGTGCAATATGATTTGGGAAAGCAAAACCTTTTAAAAACTGGCAAGAATTGTTTTCAGGAAAAAAAAAAAAGGTTCACAGGAAAAAAAGGTCATAGTTTCAAAATTTGGAAAACACCCATAAAACTAGCTAATATGCAATCCTCTGAGGAATATTTATTCAAGTCAAATTGGATTATCTGAAATATTTGCATTCAAGAAATAATTTGAACAGCTCTCCATTTAACTTGACACTAATTTGACCAAAAAAATAAAGAAAAACAAAGTCATGCCTGGTCTAGAATCTTCCATTTATTCTTCTTTCCATGTTAGAAAGCTCACAGATAATTTTTATAGGTAGCAATTTGGTGTTAGCAGATAACCAACAATTTATTACTAGCTTAATGCCATATTGTTTCTTCAACTTACAGTAACTTTCTTTCATCGATAAAACACTTTTTAAATTTATCACCTCTTGAGAGTACTTAAGCAACTGTGATTCAATTAAACCAGTGTTCAATATCTGTGCCAGTGTTTCACACTTGGCTGATAAAAGAAGAGGATGGGGTACATTACATTTATTGACGGACTATAGCTTATTTATGCTTTTAACCTATGTCTTTAACAATCATCTTAATTTTGCATGTGTGTATGCAGTGCTGAGCTGATTAAAAACTACAAATGCAACCCACACAGAGCAAGGAGAAACATGTTTTAACATTTTATCTGTTTATGTAGTGAATATAGCTTGTGGCTTTGGAGGTTCTAAAGAGCAATTTTCTCCCCTTACATACATAACAGGGTGTGGTGGTTTTTGTAGGGATTCAATCACTCATCCATTTCTGGTTCCTTCTCAAGCTCCTGTGGTAGGCTTTCTGGCAATAATGTAATTTCAGCTTGTAATGTCAGTGCATCAGAGAAAGAAAAATAATCTAAAACTTATGCTTGTGAGGAATCTGAATCAGACTACTGTATACTGTTTTGTTCAAGGTCACGTGAAAATTCAGAGCCAAACCACCCAATTTTTAAAAAAATAATACATTTGTGTGTCTACAGAGAGAGAGAGAGAAAGAGAGAGAGAGAGGCTAGTTTTGAATCCAGAGTGGAATACAATTCAGAGGCACCTAGTTCAGTTGAGGGAATGAAGAATACAAAGATGGGTAAAACCCAATCCTTTAAAATGCAAAAAGAAGAAAAAATATATGATTGCACTGTTTTCAGGCTCTGTTTAACCTGCTCCGTGGCTTTCACAGGGAGGCTTTGAAGAAAACTCAGAAGACTAAATAGAAGGGTAGATAGTGAAAGGTACTTGAGTTGCTTACCCTACTGTCTCTTTCTCAGGCTCACCTGAAGAGTGAGCAAACAACTCAACAGCTCTTGAAACTGTTATGTTGCAGGTATTCACAAGAACAAGGCAAAACGTGGCTTGCGTTTTTCTCTTTATTAATTAATTTTTGCAAAAGACACTTTCCAGAGACACATACTCACAGGGACAGCTACCAAGGTATCTCCTTGGAATTGAAACACAAAAGCTTACTGACATGAACATATCTGCATGAGGCTCCTGTACTTACTAAATCCTACTGCACAGCACAGAAAAAGGTGGGGTGAATTTAAAGAGAGCAAAATGTTCTTGTAAAGAATCAGTTTAAATGATCATGAAAACAGTAAATTGGAACTGGTGGAATATTTTCATTTAAAATTTTATTCAGATTCTCTTTTTTTGTAAGAAAAGACAAAAGTGACTTTTTAATATTTTTCCACTTTTATAAATACATTTTCAGCAAACATAGCAAGGAATTTTGTAGGAATCACGGAAGACAGTTCCTTTCCCCCAACAGTTTCATTGTGTTCAGCAGGTGGTGACGAGGATGACAACACAAGGGTGTCCAAGCAGTGAAGCGAAGCTCCCCAGGGAAGCTGCAGTGTTCTCCTAGAGATTTCTTATAAGAGTTTGTTTTGAAGACAGTGAAGGAATTAAACACCAACTATGATTTAATTTCTGTTTTATTATGATTTTCTTAAATTGTTCATCACTGGGAAGATATAAAGGTGAGAGCTTTCTCTGTTTTGTTTTGTGTTTTTTTGTTGGGTTTATTTTTTGTTTGTTTTGTTTGTTTGTTTGTTGTGGGGGTTTTGTTTTTGTTTTGTTTTTTGATTGCTTTGTTTTCTTTTTTTTTGTTTGTTTTTTCTCTCTTGACTAAATCTCTCCTCTGTGTTGTTGCTGCTCCTCGTGGTTTTTTTGCAGTTTATTTAAGTCAGCTGTTTGGATAGGCTTTCTCTTTTAATTTTTATTGAGCTAATGCTTCCTGGCTGTGTCTTCTACCCCTAATTTTGTGCATAATGAACAAAACAGAAGAAAAACAAATGCAATAGCAAAATATGACATTATCCTTTGCATCTTTTCCATGTCTTTTGCTGATCATATGCACATAATTTGTCCTGCTGCCAAGAGCATCCGAGCCTCAGTCAACTACCTTTGGGACTGTAATTCCTTTATGATCTATTTTCCTATTTATTTTGTTCTGAATGGTTTAGTAGTGCAGCTTGGCAAAGATACATACAAAAGTCTTTGGACTAAGTTTCTGTTGAATTTACATGAGTCATTTTAGATACCATTGGCTATTGTCATAATACATTTTAGACTGGCGACTGTCCTCGAGAATACAAATCAAATTAATTTATTTTCTTTTTCAACCCCTATCTTACTTGGGCCAGCAGACATTCCTATCACAAGTTAATGCTATATTAGCAACATATTATGACCAGAGAAGAGTAATGGATACAAAAAGTTCATTCATCTGTGTTTCTTGCTATTTGTCCTACATATATTAATAGAATATGTCTGTTATGAAAATTTCACTATATTTAGTTTTCTCTCCTTTAGTTCTTGCATATAGGAATATAACTGCATTGTTGGTTTTTTGTTGGTTTGTTTTTGTTTTATTTTAATTTTTTTTTTCATCCTGAGGAAAGAGGGACATGATTTTCATTATGCACAGGTTAAAAAATATGACTTGGAGGTAGGCCCGGCAAACTGAAGGAAATCACAGGGTAAATCAGTAATTAAACTTACTAATCTATTGTACATAAGACCCCAATATAGCTCTCGCTGAAAGACTGTGTTTCAGAGGATGTTCACACAGCCAGGCAATAGTGGTAGTTTTCAAAATGTCTCTAGCCTAGGTATCTGTGTTGTAGAAATCTATACCTATCAGAGTATTCCAATCTCCTTTTGCAGTTTTCTTTGAAAAACAGTATTCCTAGAAAACACCATATTAACAGACTCAAAATGTCATAATAAATGTAAAATTTAGTAATGCTATTTTATCTCCAACAACAATAAAAAGAATCTGGCTGAGTAACCTGCATGTACCTGCTACTGCATCAGTGTATCAAAATTCACTGAGACTAATGCCACTTAAAATTTTATAGAATTTGAAGTCTTGAACTGTTTTTTGATATTGAGACAGAATTGTGTTCCAAAACATGGCATACCTCATGATGAAAATGGTTTATATATTGATTGACCAGTATGCTTCAATACAGATATGAGATTTGTGTGCCTGTGACCATCAAATATTTATGCAAGTGGGTTTAAGTTAATTAAGTTAATTAAGCAAGTGCAAATGGTTAAGAATAGTTAACATGATATATACAAAAATTACCTCAAAGAAAAAGTATCAATTTTTTATAAAATTAAAATTATTAATGAATATATCTATGTACACTTGTGTATATGTCTTAGGCAGAGACTGACATCTGTGACTCAGCAGGTGGTGAGAACTTTGACAATTACTCAAAAATATCAAGGATCTGGCTACACTCCTCCTGACCATCTCAGTGGCTGAATTAAAAATCACTTTCTTTAAATAACAATATTAAAAATCTTGAACTGAAAATCCCTAATGCCTGTGTAACTGCAGAATTTCTGGTTAAAGGGAGCAGTTGAGGTAATGAAATCATAAAACAGTATAATATGAGCCCATCAGTGTTGGGGAGTGAGATTAGAGCAGACAGTGCAGCAAATCTCTTTGCCATCTGCTCCTTCAGCTTCTTGACCAGGTTGCAAGGCAGGCAGTATTCCTCCCTTTTGTGCTATTAAAAGTGGCATGTGCTGTCTTCTGCATTGGTATTTGATGCAGTCCAAACTTCACACATTCAGAATTGAAATTCAGCTGAGCAGACTTGGACTGAGCCATAGGACATTAGCCTTTAAGAGTCGTCCATTGAAGCATTAAACTTACTAAATGTAAATTCAGAGGAGGCAGTGCAAAACTAAGCTATAAGAACCAGTCCTAAATGAGCTAAAATGCGTACTGGAAGATAGGGGTGAAAAAGTTTTCCTCACAGTGTTGGATACCACTAAAGAAATTCTCTTGATCCAAGTCTCTATGGTTGGTCATTTAAAGTTAACATGGGTATTTCTATATGATTTTGCCCTCCTCACACCTAACCATATCTTTAGCAGACTTACCCAGCCACAGCAGAGGATGTTTTTATACATGTGAAATCACTGCAACACAAATATTCCATGTAGAAAAGAATGGTTAAAAATATAAATATATGCAAAATAGTTTCAGGGAGAGAAAAAAATAATCAAAATCAAGGAGTGCTCATTTGAATTAACTACCCTCGCTCCCCCACTCCCAAGGGTTACTAACTGCAGATGTCTCCTGATGTCGTATGCTTTTGTGGTGGTAATGATTTTGCATGTTGTGTCATTCCTTTTGATGTTAAGTACTTGTACTGCCCTCTGGCTTTTTGGGGTAGGATTTCCAGCAGGTAAAATGTAGCCAGTCTCTCTGACTTTGAATTGTGACTGTGAAAAAAAGAACAGCGAAGCTAATTATTTGTATTCTAAAGGCACTTTCACCTTGCCTTCCACTTTTCAAAGGTATGTTCAACATTAGGCAAAAAAAACCCCAAAATTAATGACCTACTGTTAGAAAGTAACTATTTTGCTGCTGTGCGGATTCTTGGGAAAGAACAATTAGAATTTACTCTATTTTTAAGAAGATTATGGCAAAGAATGAAACTTTTTGTTGTTGTCATTCATTAAAACAAAGGAAAAGGTAAACAAGAAGTTAATGAATCACAAAGAGCAAAATTCAATCTACTGCAATTTCATGAGACTTTCAGGCCAAGATGCCTGTTTTTTGTCAAAATCACTAAAGGTGAGGCTAGAATCCAATGTATGATGTCAGATTCTTTTCTATCAGAAAAAAACTTGCTGCTTTTTTCCAGGTGAGCATTTCTTAAGGTCTCATACAACAGACAGAAATAGAGAACTCTTCCTATGTACTCATTTTTATGTCTTAGATTTTTCATTAAATTCTTTTAACCCAATATTTAATATCACACTTTTTTATATAATTTTAAGATATTTAACTTTTTTTTAATCACAAGTTTACATTTATTTTAATTTTCTCAGTTGTCCGTAGCAGACCACTTTCAACTCAGTAAGTGCAGCTAATTTTTGTGTGTGTATGTACATACCAGAACAAAGTAAAACTTGTCTATATGCACTCAATTCACTTGTGCCTTTGAACTAAACCAGTGAAAGAAGACATCTTGGAAGGCTTGTGGCAGCCAAATCTCAATATGTTAACAGAAGCGGATAAAGAAACTCTCTCCAACTCAACAACACAACTATCCCAGTTGCATCCACAGCACTGAGTACTGTGAGAAAAGTAGATTGCACTGCTTGGTTTATGAGCTCTTTGTCTGCCAGGCACGCTTTGTGTGTAGCTATGTATGTAACAATCAGTCCTTGGTGAAGGAAAAATGAGAACCACTGCTAGTGTTCAAGGAGAGAATGAACAGGTGAGAATTTTCGAAAGTGTGGTTTTTCTCTTCCCTTGGACATCACTGTCTGCTGTTCGGAAGCTGAGAATGGTACTGTAAGACAGATATGCTCAGTGTGGTCAGAGTTCCAGTTGTATGCAGTGGCCATTGAGCTCTGTAATTAATGTGTCTACATTAAAATGACAGCTGTTGGGCCCCCATTTTGCCCTCAAATGAATGCATGTGGCTTCCATGCTTCAATGGGAACAGTGTGTGCATAGCTGGGGATAGAATCTGGCTCTGTGTGTACACATTTGCGCTCCTGTATATACAGTAGTCTTAAGGAGAAAGAGAAATATATTTCCCTGAATGATAATATTCATTAGCTTCCCATTTCCTTTCTGTACCAAATATTCATATTTCTCTGCAGAGTCCTGGGCTTTAGTGTGCATCAATCTTGTTTGGAAAAGCATGGAGGTGATTTGGTGACTCATGTTTCAACCAAAGCAAAGCTTTTGTTCTCACCTTTAGCTGAACAGCAGAATGAGTGGTTTGGAAATTTTAAAAGAGGGCAGATGGAGAGGAGAGAAAACTCCAGATTTTCTGTTTGTGTCTGAGATGAAAAACAGCAATAATGAAATATCTCAGAAAGTTTATTCTTGTTGTACTACTGACTCAGTCAAAACCAAGTGCTTCTGGAAATTCTTCAAGAAATCGTGTTTATTTCCAGTCTTGCTTCCAGACCAGAGAGGCTTGGACAAGACATTCTAATGTTATAACGTTTATCAGTTATTTCTTCCTTTTTCCCCTCCCCATATGAACTAGAGCCCAGACTCATCATCTACTCTTCATGGGTGTGTCACTTGCTTCTGCAGACATCTCTGACTGGTTCTCCACCCATACAGGTCAGAAAATTGAAATAACTGAATTTAGCTTTTCTAACCATAAAGCAAAACATGTAAGACAGGTAAGTTATTAAGCAACATACTATAACTGAGCAAGAGTAGATGGTGATATTGTTCTTCCTTCTGTGTTACCTTTTATGCACCGAAGTATTTTAGGTATTAATAGGTATCCTCTTTGGGTTAACAATTGCAGCTTATTGAGTAATATGGCTAACCAATTGTCTCTTATTGCAGATATGATGCTTCATTTCTCTCTGAAGCTGCCTCTGTGTATCTGCATGCAGCTGCATGTGCAGTTCAGACAGCAGATGTGACTGTTATTTTTACTTTTTTTTTTCTTCAGAACAAAGCTAAGAATATGAATTACTTGTTCTCTTTAAACTAAGTGACCCTTTGTCCTGACCTCATTCTTCACATGACCATCCATGTTTGATTGGAATCTGGGACAGAGGTAATTTTTTCATAATCTAACTGATCTGCTTTTCTCATTCCTATTTACCTCAAAGTATTATTCTACGAGTCATAGGTTCTATGTTCAAGAATGGACTAATGTGGTTAACTATCTTGACCTGTGATACAGAACATCTGACTAGCCTGACTTAGATGTTACTGGAAATAGACCATGACCTTTGGAATAACCCTTTTAACTTTTTTGTTCCTCTCATAGGTACAAGTAGCCAAAATCACCTCATAACTTCAAAGGATAAAGTTCCTGGAATTTTTTTTCTATGTGTCATGTTTTCTTATAACCTAGCTATTCTCACAAATCTTCTCTGAACTCTTTCCAAATATCAATCCTTCTTTCAATGTAGGCAAAGGAATTTACTTGAATATTCTAGTAATGTTTACTTTGGGAGAAATACATAAGTGTTACTGACTCTTTACACTTGCTCAGTACTCCCTTTTTACTGAATTCAAGGTGTTGCTAGCCTTTCAAAACACAGAATTACTCTTTCCTATGCTAGCATCTCCTCTCCTCTTAGTATCATTCATGTCCTTTATTCTTTTAGTTTTACTCTCTCTCTTTTTACTTGTTCAATTCAAAACACATATGGTTTGCAAGCATATTGCTTTCGAAGCAATCAATATCACCCTTTTTCAATAACATTCTTCTTAATTATTTGCCAATCTCTAATTCTTCCTCATAAATGCAAACTTTGTTAATGATATTATGTTATCTTCCAGGCCATTGATAAAAACTCATTAAAATATATTATGACAGCATTATCTATGGGATCACATTAAAAGCACTCCTGTTTGATGAAGATTTCATTGACATTCATCACTTAGTTAATGCATGATATATGTACTGTTCACTGTGTTAACTTTGTAGTATTCTAGATTTTCAATCAAATTGTCCTGGAACACACAGTCGAAATTTGACCGAGCTTTGGTTATATACACTAATATTCCTATCTTTGTCAACTCAACTTGCAATCTCACCAGAAAAAGAAGTCATGTTAGCTTGACAGAACCTATTTTCCAGATTACTATTTTGAATGGCATTAATAATATTTTATTCCTTATTATATATGTTCTACCATTTTGTATAGGGCCAAGGTCAGTCTGACAGAATAGCTTCAGGCAGGTTGTCCTGTTTATCCCTTTTAAATACTGGCACACCATTACATTTCTTCCAGTTTCTGAAATTGCTCCAGTACTTCTAGAGATATTGAAAACAGCAGTAGCAGCTTAGAGATTCTTTCAAACAGTTCTTGGGATTTATAATTTTTGTAGTGCTTAATTCATAGTTCATGAATAAATAAATGCACTTGGAAACCTTGCTTAAAAGCCTGGGCTGCCGAGTCATAAACTCCAAATAGTGTAGGTGTAATTGACGGAGAAAAGTAGTGTGGGGTGTGGTTTGTTTGTTTGTTTGTTTGTTTGTTTGTTTTTCACTAAATCATTGTGGTATTTTTATTCCATTCTCATTTCCAAATAGGACAAATCTTCAGTATTCTGACATGTATGAAAAGGAATATATCTGTGCTTAAGAGACTTAGCTAAGATGATACCAAAGAGGAAACTTGTAACTAAGTCTCTTAAGTTCCTGGTTCTAGCATTATTTATAGTCTCAGCTGGCAGTCTCTCAGTGTAACTGCTTGCCTAAATAATTTTGAACACACAAGTTAACACTGTCTGAAGCCATCCACCCTTTATGAGATCTCCCCTGGCAAAATGATGCCTTGGCCACATATACTCTAGTTTTTAAAATATTTAATTACTAGCATGGAGGACCATGGGGAATATTCACTACGCAACCAGGAAGAAGGTGTCGAAGGCAATCTGGGCATGGTTTCACATTGCAGCTGAAGCAAGATGGGTCAAACCTTGACTGAATGGTTGCTATCATCTACTCCTATTCATTCTGGTTGAATTTCATGAGTTGGTTCCATGAGATTTTTAACTTTTCCCCTGGTTTCACTGGGGATAATTCAGCTAAATGACAGAGCAAAACATTGACTAGAACAAGATTCCAAGGTGACGAACAAAGGCAGGGAAGGAGAAAGGTCTCAGCAGAAGGGAGGAGAAAAGGTGAAGATATGGAAAAGCAGAACAAATGAGAACTACTTGGGAATGAGCTGTTATATGTAGTTCAGATGTTACCAAAAAAAAAACAAAACCAAAACAAAAACAAAAAACCTACCAACCAACCAAAAAAAAATCCCAAACAAAACCCAAAACAAAACAAAACCCACAAAAGCAAACAAACAGAAAAACACAAACGAACAAAAAACTGCAAAACAACCAATCAGCAAAATAAGGACATGTTAACTAGTTTTGAATACATACTTCACTTTTCTAATAGCATATGTACCACTGTTCGTTAACTACAGATTAGACCTAAAGATGAACTTTAGGATGTGTACTAAAAATATATTTTTAATTTGTCTTTTTTCCTTTTTTTGTCATTAACTATAAGTAGAATCATGAATACTTTTTATTTTTAATTGCAAGTTGCAATAAAACAAGAATTATAATTTAAAATAGTAAAAATTCTAAACTGCTACACTTTTACTCATATCAGAATATCAATATGAAATGCATGAATTATGAAAATAGAAATAAATCTGAAAAGATTTTTGTCTCCTTTACAACTCATCAGCACAATTTTAGCATGGATAGATCATAGGTATAGATATGCTTGCAATAAAGAAGTGTACAGTTTAACAAAGAATTGAACTCAATTAGAATAGTGTTTCAGAAAAGCCACAAATAATGTATTTGTTATAAAGACTTAAAGGAAGTAATATATAGCACCCTGTTTGCCTATTGCAGTGCCAAAACAAGCATGACCACATAAATGCAGGACTAATTTGGAGAAGTAGTTTCTAGACTGTAATTCTGATGGTGAAACCTGTGATTATGGGTGCAATCCTGCAATCCCCAGCAATTGTACTAGGTTTGTTCGAGCCAGTAATTGAGTCAAGCATTTCCCCATTCTGACTGTTGCTAAATTCTTCTGACTCACCACATGTAAAATGTCTAAGTTCAGTGGTTTCCACTTTCTTCATAAGTCCATTGCTACTACTTGTTCAGTCTTGGACTTTATGACAGACAACTAATATCTCAAGAACATGCATAAAGTTTTATATGGTTTGTCATATTTCTGTCATCCCTAGATTTTTGTTTTTCTACTTTGATTATTTCTCAAGGTTTCCTCTTGCTCAAAGCAACCACTAGTGCCCTCTAAAATCTCATCTTTCAGGTTCCTATAAGTTATGATTCTTGACTCTGTTGTCTCACCATGATCAATTACAGTGGTCACAATGTGTCATAGCATTGTTATCTTTATCTTCTTTGTCCTATCTTTCCTCTCCTTTCTTCCTTCACCTGTAGAAGAAAAAAATCTGAAAACAAAATGTTGGTAAGATAATGCTATCAAAACCAGCAGGCTTAATTTGATATTTTCTGTTTACCCTGTGGTATGATGCTTATTTGATCCCTAAGGATTGATCTGTAGCATTTTCTTTTTTACAATACAGAACAACCTGCCCTCAAATCCCATAAATTTAAAAATTTTAAACTTGAAGTGACGACTTACACCATCATGTTCAGAGCCCAGCATTTGTAGGCATTTAGAAACAATGTCATGACAAAATTTTCAAACACAAGTCGACAAGAGAAAATGATGATACAAACTTGGTTCTAGGTCACTGCTGTGAGAGAAAATTCAACAGGTGAAAACAGTTGAAAATGTTACTTGCTACAGAGAAAGGACTGACCTGTCCACCTGCCTCTGCATGTAATTATTGACCCTATAGTTGTTCTCCAGTGCAAGGGGAAAATTTCAATCATTCAGGTCGAGTTCATGTCATCTACACTTAATCTTCTGAAAACATGTCTGCTTGTCTAGACTTATGAGAAACTCTGCCTTTCTCTTCTATAAACACCTGTACGGCATGATTCATCCAACAAAAATAAATGTGTTTGAAACAAATTAAATTGATTAAATACTGGGAGTGCCTAGCTCTCCCTATTGACTAGTTTATTTACCTTATTTTTCTAGGTGACTTATTTAAAGAATATACCTAAATATTAAACTAATAATTGAAAGTGATACTGGGCTTGTTGCTGTTAATGACTTTCTATTGACTGAGAAGGTTTCAGACACTTTTGGTCACAAAAAACTTCTCTGTTCCATGAGCTCTTGTCATACCTATCATTTCATATTCTGAAAATAATCTTACTGATGATACAAATATAAGGACATGTAAAGATATTTTGCTAGAGGTTAAGAAATAATCAAATAATTATCTGTAGAGGTTCACTACCCAACTGGTGAAAGTGTGTTCAACACAGACTAAGAAATAAATAGAAAGTAGCATTTATCATTGTATAGAGTCAAAAATAATTGTCATCAAGTCTGACTTCTTTGACAGAAGCTGCAAAACTGTCAATGGCAAGTAAGAGTTTCTGAAAATGATTGAAAGAGATATCAAAAAGTTATTAACTATTTGGGGCTTTCTGATTCAATTTCTTGAGAGCTTGAGGGGAAAGGAAAAAGTATATTATTTTTATGATATTTGTGAGGCAAATACACAAGGGATGAGTGTTGAATCACAATATCAAGTAAGTGAAATTTAAAAAAAAAAAAAAAAAAAAGACATAGATCCACCTGCTTCTTTTCTTTCAGTGACTCCATAGTTGTAAATTTAGGAAGAGTTCAATTAAAGTAAGTTGGAAACCTAGAAATGAACTTAATGCACTTTAAAATTTATGCAACATGGTAAAGAAAACCAACATCCAATGCCCTAACTTACAGATGTTTTGGAAAGGAAGCATTCCTACTACCATGACAGAGTTCAGTTCGAGGTTTCTGCTGAACCAATAAGCCAAAAAGAGATTCTTCTGTAGAGTCCTTTTTATTAATACCACTGCACTGAACAGTCAGGGTGCCTTTGAACATAGGAAGCCCTTGGCAACTGCACCATTGCAATTTAAATTCCCTATCCCTCATGCAACAGTTCAGACTGTTGTCATAGTAGGGTTTGGGTTCTTCCCATCACTGGGTCCTTATATGGTCTCTGGGCAAGCCATTTTCTTTCTGCTCTCTAAGGCTGCCCTTCTTTAAATCACAAGAGCACAAAATATGCTGAGTTGGAAGAGGCTCACAAGGATCACTGAGTCCAACTCCTGATCCTGCATAGGACCATCCCAAATGTAACTTTCTTATTTTCTGGCTTGAACTGACTCTGGATGCTACTTTTAAGTAACTAGGTAAAAGTTCATAATATCTAGGTGAAAGTTAAATCTAGTGGTTCAAGGTTTCAGCAAATTTAGCAATTAATGCTAAGAAAATTGTGCTAAACAAATTCTAAACAAGTAATATAAAAAATCACACAAGACAGAATATGAGTAGGAAAATTTAAAACAGTCCCTAAAGGAAATGTTTAAAATGGGAAATAGTGTCATGCTATGAAATTCAAATCCATGTATGCAACCCAAACTTTGACGGGTGTTTTTGGGAATAATTGTTACTGTGGCCTTATTTTCACATATACTTTTTTTTTCTTCAAGAACATATAGTATCTTTCCTGAGAAATTTGTGATTTTTTTGGATAAATCTAATATTTCTTTCTTTGTATCAATAGTAATTAAGTGAGCCAGCATGCAGCTTAAAACATTGTCTGATAATTTTTCTTTCTCTCTGTGTCTGTACAGCTGTTTCACAGCACAGACGGGTTGCTACAATTTTCTGAAATCAGATAGATGGGATTGATTTTATTAAAATAGAAAGACCAATACACAAACATATACCAGACAAAACCCCTTGGTGTATGTAATGTAAGGTAATTTATCTGTGTAATATCATCTCCAGGTGAGAGCTTACATTGTTCAAGGACAGGCAAATTACTTTAGAAGTTGAAGTCTCTAGAAGACTTTTCCTCATATTTTTCAACCCTGATGAATAAATGTTTAAGTCCACTCACCCTTATTTATGTTAAGTGCCAGGTAAGTTGGTTGGTACCAAAACTAACCAGTCAGAAAGAAATTTTTAAATATGAGCTATTTGTTTTTTAACTATCATATCAAACAGCAGGTGGGTAGGAGACAAACTATGGAGTTAGCTGTAACAAAGTTCCATGACTTTGCATCAGAGGAATAGGAAAAAAAAATATTAGATATTTTTGGTATTCTAAATTTTACTAGGTTTTTCTTATGGCAGACTTAGAATTAACAGTAACTTTAGATATTTTCATAACTTCAGATAAACAAGGATTTAGTAGGTCCATGCTGTATTCAGACAACAGGAATAAGTTCCAAATAAGGGATGATTTTTGCATAATTGAACTTTAAGTAACTGAGATCCAACTGCGTTTTATAATTTTACAATAAAGCAAAATAGTGGAAGATGCTGTGCTATAAACAAAGTTAGATGATGTTAGAATACATGATTTGGATGGTGCTCAAGGGAGAAGGTGCTGGGTGGAAAATATGGTTGAAGCTTTAGCTTCCTGCCGGCCAAGTGAGAGAACTATGCTCATAGCTTTCTGCATTTTCTCTCCTCTTACCCATTCAAATCTGAGTATTTTTGGTGCCATTCTTCGTCTTTGTCTTTAATTACAGGTATAGTGTCAAACTGATGACCAGTAGTTCTAGACAGAGGAACTAGGAAAGGGATTGCTAGGTCTAAGTAAGCATAGTTGTGATTAGTATGGGTAAAACAGGCTACAAGCTTAAGGTGAATCATAAGTCAGATCTAACAAAAAGGGAACTTCAGTCTGCTCTTAACTGTCTGGTAAAGATACATATGCTGTTGTTTCATGTCTCCAGAATCCTTCTGCTAATGCAAATGTAATGCATTAATAAAATGAGCAAATTCTGTTTTGATACTTGCATAAATACCTCCTTGAAATCCAACTGAAAATAAAAAAATGCTAATATAAAGAAAACCTCAGCAAATCCTGATGGAAGAAATAGGTACATAAAGTAAGATAATGTGCCTCATGCACATTATACATCAATTTTAATTTGGAGAGAGTTTCAAATGAAGAAAGAGTAAGAGGAGAATACAGCAAATCTTTCTCTTCAGCTCTTAAACACAACTTAGTTCTGAATATCCATCACTGTTCAGAATGGCACATAAACCAGGTCCTTGACTCTTTTTACTGTACTATAACTCATCTTTTCCAAAAATTGTCACCCCTGTAACGACTTAGTTTTCCTTTGGCTTCATTCTCACAAACAGTACCTGGGGAAAATGATTTACTGCATCTGCAGAGGCAGCAGCAGAGGAAGAGGTCTCTGTCATGGCAGTGCTCTGAAAAGCATGACATGCTGATTTTGTGTATGCGTGACAGCATGAAGGACCTACTCTCCCAAGCCAAGTTTGCTTCAGTGACTGCAGCACTGTAAATGTTGTTGGTAAGTTTGAGGATAGTATTGCTTTCGGGGGAGCCTTTGATATATCCTGAGCATGGCTTTACAGGTCTTGACTCAGACTTTTTAGCAGTGTAGAAGTGTGTGTGTGTATATATGTGTGTGAGAGAGACATTAATGGTGAGACCTTTTACTAGCCATGACATTTAACTTAATCAGTTTTATGCACAGCCAGCCCTGACTGTCACTGACCCCTTCACTGGGGTCTACCTTCACCCAGCCCATTGCCCAGGACCTGCCCTGTCCAGACATGAACCCTTCCAAGCTGCACCCACCTGTGAGTCCCTGCCCTTCCTATCCTCTGCACATCTTCAGGGAGGTCTGCCCTGACACCTGCCAGCTCTGTCAACACTCATGTGTACATTCCATCAGAGTCCATGAACTTAGATGTCTTCAGTTTGCTTAAGTATTCCTTGATCTGATACTCTTCCACAGGGATTCCTGAAGGCTAGTAAAGACTGAGGCAAAGGAAGCTTTCAGTACCTCAGCCATGTCCTGTGTAAACAGATCTTCTGATTCACAATAAGCTCCCATTTTTTTGCATTCTTCTTTTTGTCATCTATGTACTTACAGAAGTCTTTTTTATTGTCTTTGACATCCATGACCGTGTTCAATTACATTTGGCTTTTAACTATCTTAACATCATCCCTAGATGACTGGATAGTGTCTCTGTATTCCTCCCACATTATTCAACCTTGGTTTCACCCTTCTCATGCTTCCTTTTGTGTTTGAGTTTGGCTGAGAGTTTGTGTTTGAATTTGATCATCTCCACTGGTAACGTTATTGAAAAATTCCTTCGAAGTTAAAGAGAACTGTCCTGCCACAAAATAAAAACTGTCAGTTAAGAAAGTTATGTAACACCTTTATTGAGGTGACAAGACACTAGAGAGATTTAGGTATGAGGTTTGTTTGTTTTGGTTTTTTGTTTGTTGGTTTGGTTTGGTTTGGGGGTTTTGTTTTGTTTTGTGGGGTTTTTTGTTTGTTTGGTGGTTTTTTTTGTTTGTTTGTTGTTTTGTTTTGTTTTGGTTTTGTTTGTTTGTTTGTTCCTAATAATTTAAATATGTATTTTAATTCCAAGGAATAGAATTTAAAGGAAGCTACAAAATTTTCAGAACTGGGACAAAGCTAAATCTTCACACTGTCTTCCCAAACTAACATCTGGCTGAAGCATTAAAATTACGGAAGAAGGAAACTACAAACATTGTGGACTTTAGCTGAGTTGAGAACTAGAGGAACATATTTAGCTTAATGTTATTTCTGGGGTGAAGCTCACTTTTCAGTCGGTACCCAAAGCTTTCCTCACACAGATTTAAGTTGCAGAATTTTCTGTTACCTTTCCAATATGACAGAGATTTCAGTTTTTCTCCTTTACTGTTTGTCTTGATCTTGATTTTTGGATAAAATTTGCCTGCCTGCTCTGTTATTAGAGCAGGATAACTGTGTCTAGAGAATTCTACAGCCTGGGGACAGTTACCCTCCAGTGGGGCCTGATATGTCCAAATTTGTTCATCTGGAATATCTGTGAAAATGAATCAACCTATTTCAAAAGAATGACATTGGGAAAATTTTAAAAATTATGACAAGAAGAGACTTAAATCATTATGTGGACATCAATGTAGGAGTTTCTTCAGAAAGTAGAGATTGCCTTTTTCAGGTAAAGTATCTTTTCATTTATTGTTTTTCAAAGATTATCTTACCTCACGTTCGTATTTTCTGTCTATTTGATCTTGATTTATTGTTTGAACCAAAAAGAACACTTTAGATGTTCAATGCCTTACAACAATGTCTGTTCACAGTTATACCAACAACAATGAATCATCTTGTTTATTTGCATGATAGCATAATCATGGCTAACTAGTAAAATAATCAGGGTGATTTGCATTTTGCATTTATACTTGATAGCATTAGCCATAAATTTTGGACTTCACTCACTTTATAGAAGCCATATAGTTTCTCATTCCACATGCAGAATGCCAGTTTACAGCATTCTAAGGATCTTCAGCATTTACTCATTCTAAATTCTTTTAACAAAATCTTTTCTATGGCTACACCATAAACTCCAGCCAAGAAAATATTTCTTTTTCTCTTTTCTTTTTTCTTTT
>VXAU01005528.1:314042-343305 GCA_013399695.1 Formicarius rufipectus | reverse complement strand
AGAAGATATTTCTTTTTCTCTTTTCTCTTTTCTTTTTTCTTTTCTTTTCTTTTCTTTTCTTTTCTTTTCTTTTCTTTTCTTTTCTTTTCTTTTCTTTTCTTTTCTTTTCTTTTCTTTTCTTTTCTTTTCTTTTCTTTTCTTTTCTTTTCTTTTTTCTTTTCTTTTCTTTTCTTTTAATTTTTTCAATAGAGGTGGTTTTATGTTTGTTTGATTCTTTGGTTTTTTAAATTATAAATATGGGAAATAAAAGCAAAGATAAGAAGAAGGCAGGAATATGCTGACATTTGAATACTTGCTAGTCCCTAATAAGAAATAGGGTCAGCTTATGGATCTGAGTTAGAAAGCAGCAAGAATTATCCCAGGTTCTCTTGAGGGATGTGATCCCGCATTTGAACCTGGTCTGTGGGTTGGGCAGCTGCTACTGTAGCCATGGATAGGTCCTTGGGGGGAAGCAGCAGAAAAGGAACGAGGCATACTTGCTTGTAATGGGTATTAGGAGCTCGTTTTACTACATGAGCCTGATTTGCCTACAGCACAGCTGAGGAATTATGAGCACTCACGAGTCATGAAAAAAATGTTCTTCACAAAAAAAAAAAAAAAAAAAAAAAGAAGCTTGCTCAATAGTAAGCAATTAGCTTGCTGGGGTTTTTTTTTAAGTCAGTCAAAACCTGTGAGTTCATCAAGTTTATGCTTAATTTCCCCCTCAAAATGGAATTCTGATTGGACTTCCAAATTATTTTCTTTATTTCTAGTTGAATTTCCATGTCTACCTAAATTGCTTATATCTTTCAGAAGTCGAGAATATGATAATAGACATGAGATCATGAAAAAGCCTTTTAAAATATTTTTGACAAGTTCTTTCTTGTCTCTTTGGTAAAAGTGAAATTATAACTGTGAATTATATTTATTGAAGTTGTCAAACTATATGAAGTTCTAAAGTGATTTTGCACGTAAGGTCCCACATAATGCCTAGTTCTATAGCAGATTTATTCAGCTGGTTAGATTTCCAAACAATATTAGGTCTTGTACAATTTTCATTGATGTCAGTACCTTTTCTTCTCTGTGAAAAAAAGTTGCAAAGCCTAAAATGTATGGGCCTGTTAAGGCAATTAAAGCAGGTTGACTACCTTGATAACTTGCATATCTGATAGGAGGAAATCAGACACTTCAAAGAACCAGAAAGCCTCCATCCAGAAGGAAGGGTTATTTAGATGTAGTCAGTAAGAAATATCAAGCACAGACCTGTGTCTCTCTGCTCTCCAATCCTACTTCAGAACATGAAAGGGTGGAGGTTTTTTGGTTTTGTTTTGATTTCTTTTGTCAGTGACAATCATTTTACATGGACTTGTACTTTCTAAAACCATTTTTATGGAACATAAATGGAAGGTCTGTCCTAACACACAAGAAACCATACAACTTTGACACTGAATACTATTGTTACTCCACGTTGGACATCTGAATTCAACTCCTTTTTCAGACTAATTCCCCATTCTTTATTCCCAGGTAATTTCCTATCGCCAAGCTGTAAACTTCTCCAGACAGGAAAGCAATTCATTGATGTCAGTGAAGTATGGTTGCCGAGCCAATAACTACGGTTCTGGGCCAGCATGAATAAGGACATGGAACACAGTGGAACATGACTCTGTTTTTCCCAGTTTGTCACTTAAGAGTATTGAGCTGACAGGTAAAAAATCTGGCTTCTGATCTATGCAATCAGTATTATTCCTTTTTTTATCCTGTCCTGGGGAAGAATCAAGATCCTTCCTTTAGGAAAGCTAGGAATAACCTTCTCCTTGTTCCTTCTTCCTAATTCAATAGCTCTCAAGACTTTCAGTTCAGAGCAGCAGATTTTAATTGGAGGATGAACACAACTTACTAAAACAGTAAGAGCATCTTCTGTGTGGTGGGAATTGTACATCAGAATCTCTTCAACGTGTTGAGGGGGTTCACAAAAATCATTGCCAACATCCATGTTAATATCCGTTAAGCTATTACATAAAGTAATTAAAAAGAAAAGAGTTCTCATTGTGTAATTTCTTGGGATGAAGCACCTAAGGACTTACCTCAAGAGAGGGTGCTGGATTTTGAGTCCCAAGGTGCATCCTGTGCAGCTAAATTCTAGGGTAATACAGACACACATACACGCTGATGCAGATCTATACACAGCTTTCCTTATCCTTTTCTTCATGCTGGATTCTTCCTTCACCTCTTGTTGCTGTTCATCTCACTCAGATGCTTCTTTCTATGATCCAACAAGACCTGAGTAGAAGGATGCCCTTTATGATTATTCTGTGTGGTATAAACCTGGTCTTCTAGGAACTAACTCAGATATGTTTGCATAGCTAACCATCGAATCCAGTTGAAAAGATCATACCTTTTCATAAGCATGTACTTTTCTTATGAAAGCAGTATTACATCTTATAAATTAATCTTCCTCTCTCTTCTGCATTAATTGCAAAATACCCCCTGTACACTTGTCTTTTCTATTTGGTGTTTTTGGGTTTTCATTGTCAAAATCTGGAAGGACTGAGAAGAAACTGCATAACAAAAATCCAAGAGTTTATCACTTCTGTGACTTTCACTGGAGATATCCTGAGTTAAGAACAGTAATAGATGAAATAATTGTTTGCACTTAACCCTGAGTGAAAAACTCTCATAGTAAGCCATAATTCAAAGTGTTTATAATGCAAAGATATACTCTATGTGGTTAGATAAGTGATGATTTTTAGGCCGTAGTAAGGTTCTGTAAGATTCCTTAAAATATTTAAAATGTTTAAATGACTATGCCTTATCAGTAGTATAACCTACCATATAATTGCCAGGATCATTAGAACTTTATTGAAGAAATGTGATTCACAGAGTCACAGCAGTAGATCTCGCTGTGATAGATGTGTTGATGAGATAGACCTAGTCAAGTATCTTGCTGAGCAAACAAGCTAAGACAGTAAAGCAGTCTGTTTGCATGAAAAGTGTAGGTAGAGGGCATGGAGGGGAAACACGGTTTCCAAGGTCATGGCATCCTTTAGTATAGTGAGCAAGTTCTTTTGTTTCAACCTCGAATGTGGAAGTAGAGTGAAGCCAAAATTAAATAATGAGGTCATTCTGAAACTTGAGCTTTTGGTGTCTTGCCCATCATTAAATATAAATAAGCACTGGTAAAAAGAATCCTTTAATAGAGCAATGTCAGAAAAGTGTGCAATGGAAAATGCTCTCATAGCAAAGAACTTAACAGGAAGAACTTCCATTAAACTGAGGAACAAAAACAGAGCAGTTAAATGTCTTGGCATAACAGGATAATTTGGGTTAAATAGCACAATTATTCATCATGTTTGTAGGTATAATATGTCTGCAGGATACACTATCTCTAACGATGTAAAAACTTTATTACAAAATCCTACTTGTTATGTTCTAAGAGAAACAAGAAAATAAATAAGTTACATTAATTTCTAAATTTTCAAATAGAGGACTTGACTGCATTTTGGAGGCAGAATAACTAAAACATTATTTTTAAATTAATAATCATATTTTCAATGTTGGCATTTTTTCCCTAATAAAATAAACATTTCAAATTTCGGTTCATGATTAAAAATTGGCAGACTGCACAAGGCAGACTGAGTGGCTCCACTTCAAACAATATAATGAAAAAGTTATTTAAATAATATCATATTTAAGAGTTATATTTGGCATAAACTTTGCCATTGTGGAGATTGGCTATGTACCCTGTGGACTTCTCCAAAGCTCTTGAACTTGATTCTGGTAATCAGACCAAAAGTGTATGAGAGGCCATAAGAATGGAGAAAATAACAGAAGTCAAAACTGGTGCCATTCCTGCATCTTGGAGGATGATCTGAGTACCTTTTTTCCTTCTCGGATGTCACTGTGTTATTTCAAAACAGCAATTTGATCCTGCCATGTTCAGTGAATAATCCCTTTGTAGTCAAAACATATGTTCTTTTCTGTCCAACCCTGTATGGGAAGAGGCAAATTCAGGAACCAATACCCACTCCCACACACCTCTCATACACCCCGATTTGACCTGATCTTTTCAATACTCCAAGAGCAAGGCAGAACTGCAGATTTCACGGTTCTAGGTGTCACAAGTAAGTAGTACAGCTCGAAGCTTAAGTCTCAGTCTGTACACTCAAGGATTGCAAACTAATACAAATGTTTTACTGTGGTTTGGTTGAAGCACCTCTTGCATAACCCTGAAACAAGGCTGCCATTTGCAGTTGTATTTCTGCTACACTAAGAGGAAGCGGAAAGGAGTGTCAGAAATCAGTAGTCAGTTTGGTCATTGCTACATTCATAGAATCACAGAATGATTTGGGTTGGAAGGCACATTTAAAGATCATATAGTCTAACCCCACTGCCACAGGCAGAGACAAGTTCTACTAGACCAGATTGCTCAAAGTTGCATCGAACTTGATCTTTTACACTTCCAGGGATAAGGCAGCCACAGCTTCTCTTGGCAACCTGTTCCAGTGCCTCACCACCCTCATAGTGAAGAATTTTTTTACAATATCTCATCTGAATCCACACACTTTTGAAAGCATTAGTCTTTGTCTTGTCACTTCAGGTCTCAGTAAAAGATCTCTCACTGTCTTTCTTGTAGGCCATATTTAGGTACTGAAAGACTACTCTGAGACCTCTCTGGAGACTTCTCTTCTCCGAGTTGAACAGCCACAACTCTCTCAGCCTTTCCTCATAGGAGAGGTGTTCCAGCCTTCTGGCCATTTTTTTGACCCTTTTCAGGACCTGCTCTAATAGTCCACATCTTTTTTGTACTGGCAATCCCAGAGCCTGATTGAGTACTGCAGGTGGGATCTCACCAGAGTGGAGTAGAGAGGGAGAATCACCTTCTTTGACCCATTGGTCACACCTATTTTGATGCAGCCCAGGACAAGATTGTCTTTCTGGGCTGCAAATGCACTTTGCTGGGTCATGGCCACTTTTTTGCCCACCAGCATCCCTAAGTCCTTCTTCATAGGGCTGTTCTCAATGAGTTCATCTTCCCGTCTGTATTGATATTGGAGATTGATCTGACCCAGGAGCAGAACTTTGCGCTTGGCCTTGTTCAACTTGAGGTTCAAATGGGCACACTGCTCAAACTCATTTAGGTCCTTCTGGATGGCATGAACAAGACATGAACCATTCTTAAAGGAGCAAACTATTTGCAACAAGAGAAATATATGATTAAAGTCCATATGAACTGCAACAGTAATCACAATATTTTGAAATAGGTTTTCTTGCCACATGCTGAAACTATGATACCAGGAAAAGAATTCAACAGATCTTAAACCATCTTTGACAAAGAGCACACAGCTGACATTTCCTGAGTATTAAAAGGGAGCACACATACAGTACATTAATGGAGTTGTTAGGAGGCAAGTTATAAGGATTGGTTAGGGACCCCTTATCCAGTTTACAGTTGGTGATTGCCTTCATTTTCATCCCACCTTCATAACTCATGTAATATACTAAAAATCTATAGCTCTATTACTATTCCTCTAAAAGGGAAAGCAGCAAACAACCTGAAACAAAGCCTTACACTGCTTTTTCTTTTCCGTCTCTGAGACATAGTGCTTATTGCACAATTAGGTGTCTAGAGTTTTTACTCTTATTCAGAACATATGCTGTCCTGTGCACTGAAAGAATTCATGGTCTGAGACAGGTTTGACTCTAATTATATATCATGCTATCAGCCATACACCTGAATTAAAAGAAATTAGAGTTGTATGTAGCCAGTTCTGGTATTTTCTAACTTCTGGAGTGTTTGGATTTGCAACAATATATTCTTTTAGTACTTTTTGGACAGCTTGTTTTTAATGTTCATATGCCAAAATGTCTCTTCTGTTACTCTGAGTTTGCATGCAAAAGTTTTGCTTCAAAGCCATTGTTTGTACTAAGAGTCAGATACATGCAACACAGTGCCTTAGATCCATCCACACATGAAATGGCTGAAATAGCCAGTCAGTATCTCTGTCTAGGTCATGAAATGTCAGGAATTTGGATGGAAAATACCTGACTTGTGCAACTATGTTCGAAATTGTCTAGTTCATATGAATTATTTCAGTGCTAGCTCTCTATTTTGGTGCATAAACTTTGTTGCAGAGGTTTGGAAGATCTAGAAGGTCACAGCTATTTTAAGGAGCTTCATATATACAACTTGTGTGAGGTATGGTGAAATAATGTGCTTACTGAGTGCATTTCTACAAGGAAGCAAGCTCTTCACCCATTAATCCATTCCTGGACTCCTTTATGAAGTTGGGACTGGCAGTCCTGTAGCCAGAAAGAGTCCTCATTCAAAAAATTAATCCCTCAAATTTGGGACAGATAATTAAACCAGCCCCATACGTGGGGAGATTTTCGCTATCTAGAAAGAACCCAATTTCTCAGGCTGACTGAAATTACAGGAAATAACCAAGGAGAGAGGCAAGTCTTTGGAGTGTAAGCAGAAAGGAATTGTTGAATCTACATAGATATTTAAATGTACTTACTAGCCACTGGGGGTTTTCTCAGTGTGGATAGGATCCATTTGCCAATCCATAGGACTTGACACCATTTCAGATGCATTGTGGTACCCTGTCAGGCTCCTAATTTATTTTGTAGATGAAGAGTCCTATATAGATACTATGTGATGCATCTGGGCCACAAAAAAACCTGTCTCACATCTTAGCACTGTGCCTCTCATCTTAGATGCCTGTGTTTAGGCAAGTGAATCCCAGCCAATACAATATTTTACTGTTTTCTTCCATTAAATCAAAATTTTGGCATCACTGGTTTTTAATTTTAAAGGACTAACTTGGGATGCATGAACCTCTGTCATTGATTTTTTAATCCATTGTGGAAACCTTTGAAAATGTTTTCATTGTGCAGTCAGATTTTCTGCTAAGTAACCTGGTTAGATATAGATGCAAAAAAAAATCAGCATCCACTTGTGTTGCAGAAAGCTAAATATTCTTCCCCACTGAGTAGTGCCATCATTGCCTTAACAGCCATCAAAGTTCACTCAAGAATGCATTTAAAGGAAGCTGCACACAGAAAAATCAGATGACCTACTGTTTGATATTGCCTTCACAAATTAACAGTGTCTTTGAAAAAGGGGAAAAAATGCTGATAGAAGTACTGTTAAACAAAGGATAATGAAAGAAATGCGTGTCACTTGGACTAACTTTTTTCTGTGATGTGTGAACTTGCATAGAAAAATTGGCTGATTTCAGCTTTCTCTCAAAAAAAACCCCAAAAGAACAAAAACAAACAAACAAAACCCCAACAAACCATGTGAGTACTTACTTTTGATTTACTAACCTAATTTGTGACCACAGCAACTGCTACTATCAGCTGTATTTATGGTAACTCTAATACATCACCCAGAAACTTATAAATGTCAACACTGCAGCTCCTGTAATAGAAGTTTTTACTGATGGAAGAACACAGACAAGTTATACAGCCCAGGGTTTGCTGTTATTCATGTAAGAGAGAATTGTAAGCATAACTGGTTACTGAGACCAGTGAATTTACATAGCTAATAAAGGTACTTAGAAAATCAAAATCTGTATGTGGGAATAACATGTTTTCTCCAGCACTTTTGAAATTTCTCACCAGTATTTTTCTCCATCTACTAACAGAAATTAGCAACAAAGTTAAAAAAGTGTTTACAGTTCAACTGATCTTTTGTAATATCCCTTCTTGAAGCTATTCAAATAAGCATTATAAATATGTTTGCTATTAACATATGGTGCTGACACAAGAAGACAACTTAATTCACTATTATTTATGCAACAAAATGTCCTAATGGTTCCCAGATTAAGATTAAAAGTTGTTGTGGCACCATCCATGTATTAGATAATGTCTTGGCACTTTCCCTATTATATTGTTATAAATATATATAATGATTAAGCCAGGGTGGTATCTGGTGCATGGAGATGCATTTTTATTTCGTCACTGTGTCCAGACTAGGTCCACCCCCTGCTGGCAGGAGGCTTTTTTACACAGGTCTGATGGAGAAACAGAGCCAATCAGCAGAGCAGGGGTTATCTCAAAGGCTTTTGAAGCTAATTGATGGGTTCTAATCAAGCTAACAGGTCCTTGTAGTGTTGCACTGGTGACATATAGAGGGGCAATATGAAGGGACCTACACTGCTGTTAGATAAATAAATGAGCATGCTTTAGGTAAGTCTTATTTCAGAGAGGAAAAAAAAAAATAAACAAACCCCCCCCCCAAAATAAAACAAACAAAACCCCCAAACAAACAAACAAAAAAATCAATCTTTTCTCTCATATTGTTTTTATCTGCAGAATATTTCCATTATTTTCTCTCCAACTGTTTGCCCTCCTCTTTTACCTCTCTGTGTGAGATATCTTATCTCTTTCTTCTTGCCTTTCAGAAAAGCAGAAGTAAGCAGGTTTGAACCAGCTGTGAAAATGAATTTTCCTTATATCTTGCAGCTATCCAACATAAATATTAAACACATGAAACAAGAAAAATTTCCATCATGGTGTTATACTAAAGACAGGGAAAATGAACAGGTAACAATGTGTGATAAGTTCAGGTGTCAAATGGCCTGTGTGAATACTGGGGCCCTGTGGCAAGTCTGAGGTAAAAGGCAATGAAAGACATTCCTGATAGTTGGAAATGAGCTAATATGCAGAGACTTTTACCCAAAATCATAAAAACAGTTTCATACACTTTATTCCATTCAGGCTAGTGCTACCATTTCCTGATTTTCATGAGCACCTCCTAAAGAGAGTATTACATGGTCTGCCTTCTGAAATGTACGGATCAGCTCTGTTCAGCTGGCTACTTCTCTGCAGTCCATGATCCTGTTCTGGGAGCCATTTGCCCTGGACACCATGCTGGTGGGGAGAACTGGACCCACTGAAGACATGTAACACATCTTGCAAAATGAAGGTCCTGGTCAAATGAGTTTTAGGCCCATGGCTGAAGAACTGGGACCTCGGCTGCTAATGATCAATTGGTCTGCCTGGGTAGAAGTGACATGAGTTCTGCCAAGAGGAATGCAGTACACACCAGGAAAATCAAGGGAGAAAAGGCAGATATTATCACTCTCATCAAAACTATGCCCTATGCTTCTGCAGTAGCACTGAAAGTCACAATCTGAACTAGCAGTTAGCCAAAAGGTAGAGAGAGGAAGGGCAGGTATTATCTATGATGTCTTCCAGCTAATGGATCCCTGACCTTCCCCTAATCATAGTCTTGCCAAAAGCCCCAACTCCACTGCTGTCATCACTTTTGGGCTCACTGCACCACACCACAGATGCATGCTCTCAAATTCACAGATAGGAAATGTTTCTCCAAGCCTGACCATGTGGGATATGTTTACCATGAAAGTGTGTTGCTATTTCGTGAAAGTTTCATTTAATTAGGTCAGAGAGCAAGAGGGGTTGAGCTGGGACCATACAGTTTTTCAATGAGTTCATAATTAGAGCACACAGTCTCCAGGGCTAGGACAGGTATTTAGAGTGTTTTCATGTGTTGAATTTCGTGCTCTGTTACAGCAACCAGTTTCTAGCTGTCTAAACTAACAAAAGGCGTTATAGCATCCCGCTTTCCTATTGTTTCACAAGCATTTCCAAAAGTACCTAAATTGTCAGGGAACATTTAAATAAAAATTTCGAACTTTGAGCTACTTCATATGTGCTGATTTAAAGGTAAACCAGCAGGAGGACTGTAGCCAACTCAAAAGAGATTACAAGTCAGAGTTACAATTTACTAAAAGGATTAAAATGCAATGATACAGACAAAAAAGGTGGTTTTAACCCACAAAGAACAGATGTATAACCCAGCACCCTGGGGCATGAACAGGATGGTGTTCATTAGCCCCTGTGCTGAGCATCCTGTGATCCCCCTGAGTGCAAAGTAAAAGGAAAGGAAAACCTCTTGGTGAGGATGATGGTTGCAGTATTGTCAAGAGTTGGAGTCACAGTCTGTCGAGGTTCTGGTCGTCCTCTGGATCTGATGAGTGGTACCAGAAGTCCCCAAACCCCAAGATTATATATTCTCAGGTTCAGGTGGGAATGCCCAGTACCTCCCCCAGGGCACGGAGTTTCACAATGGGTGGTTTAACTCTGTGAGTCATGGCGTATTTTTGGAATCTTTGATGGTCTAAGTCATTGTAAGTGCCTATTGTGCCAGTGCCTAATAACCCATTATCAGACATGACCCTCAGGCTGGGCATGAAGGTGTTAATGCCTCCCTGGAGGAGTCATCACAGCTAAGTCACTGGTGTGATGACAGAAAACATTCCCATGTCTTGCAGGGTTCTTTAACACCCATCTTGTAGCCTGAGGCATCAGGTGTGCCTTGCGCAGCTGCTGCAAATGATCCATTACTGACAGTTCAACAGAAATGACACAGTTTTGGTTATACCTACACAGTGATAAATGGGTTCTGGCTGATGCAACTAAGACACTATGGAATACCAACTGAATGCTGCTGTGGATCTGAATTGGGGATTCATCTAAAGATACACAAGCCTCTATTACTTTTGGCAATTTAATTAAAATAATCCATATCTTTAGTTGCTGCCTTCAACCACAACCCTCTCTTTTTCTTGTCAAATTCTATTTAGATAAAGAACATTTCCTGCCCACTTGTTTCTAGGTAAATCTGGTTGGAATAAAAAAATGTGCCCTTGATGAAGAATGTCTGTTTTAGCAAAGCATGTGTATTTTGGAGGATGTATGACTCTCAAGAAACTCCTCACTGATTTTTTTATTTATTTGTGTATTTTTTTTTTTCAGGGCAGAACAATCTAATAAATTTTCACTGGAACTTTAGTAAACAACAAATAGAAACACCTACTTTTGAATAGAAAAAAATAGTCTTTGTTACAGTCACATTTTATGAAAATGCCTGGTATTTCTTGATTCTGTTCTAGAGTAAGATGCAATGTAACAAGATATCCAGAAATGTATAGGAAAACAAGGTTCTTATGACACTTCTAAATAATGATAAAATTAAAAATAATAAAACACTAAATTTTATGGTCTCCTTAAAGCTTTTAAGAGCACTTAAAAATGCAGAGGAAAAAGGAAAATGCGAAGTCATGAAAAAGAATATGACAACTATTTGCTAATATGTTTGTCCTTATTATTTATTGATGATATTTCTAAGGCTGTGATCTTGTCTACAGTTGGCTAGAGAAAAACCACAGACCAGAAACACATTACACGTACCTTACCTGCCTATAAGTTAAATATCTGGTTTTAAATTAGTTTTTTCCGCAGTCAGGGGACAGAGGGACAGGGAGTGTGAATGGCTGAATTAGAGAACTTCAACAAAGTAATGTGAGAGACTGAACAAGCTTAAATTGGATCTCTACCTTATAGATGTCTAAACACAGGCAGATGAATTAACACATTAACTAATGTGACTCTCACTCCCATGATCACTGCATACACTTAATGTAATTAAAATTCCCTTTCTTGGATGGAGTTTTGTTTGGTTTTGTTTGTTGTTTTGTTTTTGTTGTTTGTTTTCTGTTTGTTCGTTTGTTTAAAATTATTATTAGAGAAAGTGAACTGCTGCAAACAAGTATCTAAAACCAAGAAGTACTTCTCAATTACAAATAAAACTATCCTTGAATGGAAAATTTTCTGTGTTAATACCTCTATATGTTTCCACAATAGCTTGAAAAATTGGTTTTGGTAGAGTTTTACATTGAAAATAAATATTTGAATATAAAATATTTAGAGAATCATTATTTCATATAATTGTCTGTGTCTGTCTTTGACAAAGTAAGAACATACAACATTATTATTCCCTTTTGAAAGTTCGTTATTACTTCTTTTAAAACATGCAACAAATCTAAAAACCTTACAAGCAGCAGCAAGGACTCAAAGGTCTCCCCTGCTTTCATCACTGATTTAAATGAAAACAGCGCTGATTGACAGTATACAGCTTGTCTTCCCCTCAGCCCTTCCTTGTTTTGCTCTCTAAGGAAAAAAGAAGGACAAAAATTATTTATTTCTCTCATACTTAGGTACTAAGGTGCACAGTCCTTTTTTCTATGAAGTAAATTCAGGCCAGTTTTTACAGAAGTTATATTAGATAATTGAGAATATTTACATCACCGCAAACACAGTGTCCAGAAAACTTGAGACAACAACTGGGTCTTGCCTCTTCTGTTGGGCCACGTGCATTTTCATTATTCTAAAATAAGCTGCGCTTCATTTTCATGCTTTTAATGCCTTTAAACAGCTATTTCCAATCAAGCTACTTCCTGCCCTCATGCATCATCCTACCCATTTCAAACTTACTTATTACCAAAACTCCCAGGTATATATATATCTCTATATACAGAGACACTTTTTTTTTTCAAATTCATTCCCTCTTAGACTTTTGTTCTAGCACACCAAACTCCAACCCTTCATTTGCATCCACACTACTACCCAGTTCTGCTATTTGTGCATGCAGATCTTCACAACTCAAGCACCATCTCTGAGTGAGAACTGGCAAAGACTTTTCTGGATTAAAGAAGAAAATCCTGGAGCATGGAGCATCCCATTTGTAGAATAAGATCTGGTTAAAATTTCTAGCCTTGCAAGCACCAGAACTTTATGTTTATTTTAGGGTATCTCCTCATTCTATCCAAACATACAGATAGAAATACGAATGCGCTTCATTCATGCCTGGAGATTTAACTCAACTAATTTTAATCATCACAAAGGCAATATCTAATCTAATCTAAGATGGCTGTGTCAGGCTTATTCGGCAATGAATAGAAGACCGACACCCTCAAAGGAAGATCTGAGTCATCCCAGAAGAGGATTCTGATATAGGTGGTTGAATTATCATACAGGGATGCCTCTTTTCATTGACTATAAAGAGAACTCCAATAAAATTTAAAAGTTAGTGAGCTTTCAGATAGATTAAGTAAAATAAATAATGACAGGAAAATGTTATGAAACAGTAGGCGGGTACAAGGAGCCATGTTTGAAATTAGAGATCAGATGAATCTAGCCCTCAGCCATTTCAAGAATACAGACATCTGAGGGAACTACATGAGCATTCTGTATGTGTGAGCATTTGAATGAAAGGAGCATGACACAAAGAAAGCAGAATCTGCATTCATTTCTTTGCCATGTACTTGCTGTATCTGCTGCAAATGCAATACATAAAATCACTCTTGCAGTTTCTCTGTGCCTTTAATGTAAACTCTTTTTTTAAATGCAAAGTTTAATTAGATTTTAGTTTTACTTTCAGACAGATCTGTGTGTTAATTAAGGGCCTGGAGTGAAGCTGCATTTAAAAGTCTCATAAATGGATCTGTACTGCTGGGGTAATGATCTGCTTATCATTCAGATGTTTTGGCCTCCACATTTCATCCAAAAACAATTTTACATCATGTAATTTCTTCCTCCACTTCCTCCCCCTACTCCTTCTCTTCCCCACTTCACTGCGCACAACTTTTCAATGAAGACACAGGTGGGCAGCTAGACCAATACATTCACATGGTATATTTTTACTGAATTCCAGTAGCCTTTGATTAATTTCCTCCTACCTGTGTCTGTAAACACCAAAATGTATGCGCTATTATTCATATTATATCACATTTTACATTGCAGTATTTATTGAGCATTTTTCTCCCTCCAGCTTGCTTGCAAATTGAGATTTGGCCCTCTGCCAAAATCATATTACCTTTGTCCTTAGGCAAAAGCATAAAATTTGAAGCTAAGCTAATATCAATTCCCTTTTGACCTCTTGGGCTCTGTGCTATTAGTTAAGTGCTATAGTGTGTCTCGTGGTTACAGTTCTAGGGTGGTACAGTGATTTGACATCCAGAATTAGAATCCAATGGGAAAACCTTTGCTGGAGATTAGAGAAAAAGAGAGCAGTAGCAAGAACCATGAAGCCTTGATTATAGAGATACAAATCTGTCTTTCTAGGTTGTGAGGTTTGTGCTTCTCCTGAGTATTGATTCTGGCTTCTCCACTTGGCTCTTTCTAACTCTGCCCTTGGTTTTTCTTCAGAAAACTCTCCAAAGATACTAGAAGCAGACTTGTACACAACTGGAGGTAAAACTGGAAGGGAAGTTTTCCAACCTGGCTTTTCCTAGATAATTGGGAAGAGTATGTGTACTGCACTATGAATTAGAAAGTAAATTATCCCAGTGTTACATACATGCCTGTGTGCACGGTCACAATAGTCTGGACAAAGTTCAGTAACAGACGAGGACTTTCTACTGACATGCCCTTTGTGGAAGTGGGTAGTGAATCCATGCTGTAGATGGATGACCCCAAAGCACTGGGATGATGACAGTCAATGTGTTTGTGGACCATCAGTTGGTTTGATTCACTCTGATATTCAAAGTAGGACTACCTTGCATGTTAGATGTGATTAACTTGAGCCCCACTGATAGTATCACCTCACTACCTGCAGTAATAATTGAGCATATTTGACCCTCTTGAGGAATGCATGGTGCATGCAGTTTGCTGTGCAGTGTTTGTGACTTCCCTACTTCTCCTTCCGCACTTGCCTTGCTCAGCCAGGCCTCAATATGATCACCACTTGACTGCTGCAACCACTTGAAACGGGTTTTGCCTCTAAGCTCTCAAATAATTTCCATTGCTATTCACATTTATGCAGATAGCACTTTGGTTGCCTTGATGTTTGAAAAATGTGCTATGCAAATGGGATGCAAGCAGAGGTATAAATAATTGCTTGAAAATTTCCCCTGCTACTTATCCAGTCTTAGTAGCTGTGAGCTAATCAGATATGGCACTTTAGTATGTTGGATAAAAGGCTGTATGTACTTGCCAAGTGCAAATACCAATGGTGAACAAAAAATATTTAATATCATTAACAGGATTGTAACTATAAGAGAGAAGATTAAAGTAAGGAAGACATATATTTCATTTGAGTAGGATCTGTAAATTGTAAGGATCTTCCAGAGGAGGTATTTGGTGCATTTCAAATTACACTGGACACAATCATTTTTGTGACTGTATAGCCGTGAGTAAGCCTGAAATGACACAGACATGAACTACATAGTTATAATACTGCATAAAAATAAAGAAGAAATGAGATTGCTCCTTGGAAGAGAAAGACTGTTATCCTCATGGAACCTTCCTGAGATGTTAAATGAACTTTTGATTGAAGGTCACAAAATTTTCAGGTTGTCTCTGAACTTAAAAAGTAATAATAATAAATAGACATTGATTTTGAGCCAATTCCAGCACTCATCCGAAGGGCAGAAATGAGACTGCGGTATACTGAGCAAACAGGAGGATTTTTCAGTTACTGCACAGGTAGGATTTCTATTGCTGCACCTGTGAAAGGGAGTGTGTAGCTACACATTTCTGTGGATGAGATCACCCCAACACTTTCACTCCCAGCTTGTCAAGAAGAGAGTGTAAGGAACCATTCCAGCCACATTAAAAATAAATTTTGGGATCTGCTAACTTTCTGTGCTCACCTGTGTGTGAATTCATTCATTACCACCCCACTCAAAAGAAAGTGGGGACAGGAGGTGACTTGAAGGGGAGGAGAGTCCTGAGCTGAAATTGCAGTCTTTCTTTTCAAAGAAACTTGCTAAGAAAATAAAACTGACTTCAAAACAAAAATTGAAACTAAGTTCAGTATAACAACATAAAAATAGTAGAACTGGAAAATCTTTCCTTAACACATTTTGCTCTAACACTTATTAAAGGTATAAACTGAATCCAAGATAAACAAATCCCAGGTGTGGAAATGTGGCTAACCCATGACTCAGTTTAAATTCAAAATGTAAAATAAAACAGTCAATGTTCACCAATTTACTTTAATACTAGACAGATATTAAAAAAGTCCAGGAGAGATGTCCTTACAGTTCCTTCAAGAGAACCCAGTACATGGATGGAGAGCTAAGAACAGCCTGGTAACAAGCTTTATAAAACAAGAACATACCAAGTAGAAAGACTTAAATGCTCATAGCTTTTTGTGTCTGCAAATATGCATGATGCATGCTCAGCGTGGTGTCACATGCAGAGAGCTGTAAGGCGATTAAGGTTACTTTTTTGTCCCATGTATGGACTTGTCAAATCATCAGAGAGGAGAGAAAACTGTTGACAGAAAACTGCTATTACCTCTCCTACCTAAAAGATTGTGTGTGGGTAGCAAAAAACTGCAGTCCTAAAGTGGGAAGAAAAGATGAGAAACATATGCCACCAATTCCTGAGGAGGATGAGTAGCACTCCATCATACCATGGCAGAAAAAGAGAGGGCACAGGGAAGTTCATTTGAAGCTTTCCTTCTTCAAAGTCTCCACTGTGCTGTTTTGGAGGGGCATGAAAAGGTACAACAGTGACATATAATTTTTCATGTGAAGTGAATTGGAACCTGTCAACTGTAGGCCCAAAGAAACACTCCTTCTGGACTTTGTGCCCTGGGTTACCACAGTATATGCAAACCAACAGAGAACACACTGAGCAAAAGTGCAGCAATCATTTCTTGCCCAGCAAGAGATTCTGAAGGAGCTGGATTTTTTTTTTTTTTCAGATGGTCTAAATTTTGTTGGGCTTAAGCCTGGCACGCCTTGCTCTCATGGGTTTATCACTGACCACAAGCTACTCATAAAAACCTAGATCTGGGAAGGACTACAAAAGGTCATCTGGTTTTCCCTTCATTTCCTGAAACACCAGTTTGAGCTTATTTCTCATCTTACCCAACAGAATAATTATGATGCATATATATATTGATGAAGATTGTGACCATTCTCTGGGACACAGTAGGAAATTTAGGAGGCCGTTAGAAGAAAATAAAGACAGAACTGTTGCAGAATGCAGAAAATTGGATATTCTGTGAATATTCTGTGAAAAATTCATTGTGCAGTTCCCAGGAAAAATAGGCCTGCGTTTACAGATTTCAAGAGAGCAGTTCGCAACCTTGGAGTAAGAACTTATCAATAAGAAGAACATCTGTTGATACTCCCTGAATTCCTCTGGATGAGATCAAGGAGATGGACCTCAGGAGGACTAATTAACATTAAGCCAATGGTCAACGAAATCTAGGTGGCCTGAGTGTGAACAGTTCTGAGCCGTCCCAGCATTCTATATGGTGATGTAATCGAAGGATACAGATTGTATAAATACAACCTATTGAATAATAAAGTAGATCCTTTTTGGCTTTTGATGGATCCACTGCATGAAGTGTGTGCATGAGTTTGTGAGCCTTAAGGGGCCCGTGCTGCCCTGAAGTGGCTCTGGGACAAGCTCTCATGTGAGCTTTTATATATATATATTTTTTTCTTTTTATTTTACTTTACCGAACCTTGTTGAGTGATGAAGATTTGACTCAAAACTGCAGATGGCATCTTAAGAGCTATACAGAGGTATGTCGCTCATATATATGATATGAATGAAACTAGTTTTTGAGGCTGAGAAGACAAATGAGCTGTCAGTTGCTTTCCAGTTTTCTGTGCTGTAAGTTTTAAAGTTATTTTCAAGTAACATTTTGGTAAAGTGTTTGGAAATCATGCACACTTTACTGCTCATGGTCTACCTTTAATTCACACATTTACTTTCTTTCAAGACCAAGGAGAAAAGAAAGCTCTGCAAACCTGTTTATACAGAATTTCCATGAAGGCTGAGAGCAGTAATTGACTTAGTCCTGAAGTGAAAGGCAGTATCAAGGGCATACTGATCTTCATAGTCAGTCATGCATCCAGTCACATTGTAAAGGAACTACAGTTTTGTTTTGCAACTCATCCTCTAACCGAGTTTAAACACGGTGATTCAATAGGTCAGGTTTTCCATTTTACATGCTTTGTGGGAACAAGATTCTACTGATACAAAACTGACTATATATAAAAGTGGGTTTTCTTGATACCTCTTTGATTTTATTACAGTTGTGTCCAAAGTCTCAGATTTCTCAAAGAACTGAATAATCTATTGAAAGTAAAATGTTAGGATGCATATTGAAATAGTTCCAATAGAAGAGTTGCCAGTGGAGAACATAACCTGGTATACATAAACTAAGAAAATCCTTTTTAGCAGTTGCACTTCTTCACGCTTTTAATTTGTTGGTTTTCTTTTGAGATGTCAAGGTTGGATCAAAAAAAAAATAAAAATAATGTGACCTAAAAATAAGGATTTTTGCATCTAAGCTAAGACATAGGTGGGCCCATCTTCATACTTTCTTACTTAGTCATCTGGTATCTGAGACAGCAAATTTAGCACTCTGTAGAGAGAAACATCCTAATCTAGAAGACAATATAGCTTGTGATGTCCCTGTCTTTTTTGACTACCTAGAGAGAAAAGCCTGGAAGAATAGGATTACAGACTGTGTGTCTCTGTTAAGTGAAAAGTTAAGAAGATTAAACATTTTATTTTTATTATTTTTTTTTTTTAAATAATAATTTAGTGGTTAGAGTAGTGACCTAGAGAGCGACATGTAGGATCAGTAACTTTCTCAGAAGTTCCAGTGCACCTCCTTCTATTGCATTACACCCCTGCATAGAAGGAAATTTAATACTCATGGACAAGGAAAATGAGGGTTTGAAGAAGGAAGTCTCTCATTCAGCATTCTGGGGCTTTCATCTAGGAGGGAGGAAACCAACACTTGCCTCTGCTCCTAGCAGTATCCTGTCATTATATATACAAGAGTCATTAGTTAAAAAATTTAAATAATCATGGTAAGATAGACTAAGCCCTTGTGTATTCTGCAGATATCAGCACCACTTTTTATTTCTCCAAACACTTTATAAAATAATTAGATAGGCCTTAATAAGATGAGAATAATCACACACTTTCTCTGAGGAGAAGACTAAGTCTGGATTCAAAATAGTTGAACAAACTTTCTTGCAGCCATATTTGTGTCTACGGGCTCTTTAGAAAATGTGGGGCTTTGGTACATTTCTCTGTTTAGTGTTTTCTCTTTTCTTGTTCAACAGTAGTTGTTTTCCAGGCTGTCCAAACCCTTCCTGTTCAATGTAGGATGACAGTAAGAATAAGTGCCTACAGGTGTTAGATTTTAATTACCTTATTCTGTTTTTTTACTATTCAAATCTGATAAATAGAAACCTACAAGTCAAGAATTATGGCATCTATCCATACAATTTATCATCTCTATGGCAACTAGCTCTGAATTTTTGGGGTTATGAACTTCTGGGATTTTTTGACTCTTCACTGTGTGCTGTATGAGTTTTAAAAGGCACATAATTCCATTTGCATTTGTTTTTCTCAAAAAGTTTTCTAATGTTTTCACTCATTTTCTTATCTATTCTTTATATGATTTCCTTTCATTTTGTTCCCTTTATGTTGAATTGAATTCAGAAACTACTTCAGTATATGCTTAAGGAAAGCTGAAGTTAACACTTGGAGGAAGTGAGTAGCATTGATCAGCCCGAAGGCAGACATCTGCATCTCACAGGACCCATGTAATTTCAAAGTGGACATCTAAAATACATCAGATGACTCATATGTTGTAAGAGTCTATTTATTTTCCCTTCATTATAAAAGACACAAAAATTACTAAATCAGATAATGTAATCTATATCACAACTGTCTAAACTATTCCACTGGAAAAAAATTCAAAACAAGGAATAACAGGACATGGGGAAAGTAAGTAAGAAACTTGAAGATCAAACAGAACTGAAGAATTATTTATCAGATAAATTACTTGCCAAGTAAAGGAGGCTTGCAGAATCCATCCACACACCCCATCTTCCCATCTAACATCTCCAAAGAATTTCATTGCCAGTATCTAATTCCTGACATAGTGATTCCATACCAATATCTAAGTCTTTACTTTGTTCTCTCTCCCTAGAAAGGTCTTTGCTTTCATGTAGAACATTCACAAATCCGTTTTTATATTTCTGTAACCAGTTGAAAACTATGCAATTAAAAACCATCTCTGTTTCAAAGTCCTTGTGAAAAAGTATCAGGGAGCATAACCTTTATTTCCCAATGGACAAAGAACTCATACCTGTGAGTTTTAAACAGCCATATCAGGAATCCTGCTAATTCTGTCTCTACATTCACACTAGCAAGAAGAACACATATCTATAAATATGATGCTTTTCCAAATGACACACTTTCCCAATCTGAAAGCCTGCCTTCTCTCAGACCTACCATAAATAACCTTGGCTCATTTTATAAATAAACCTTTGTACAGTGTAACCAAAGCAAATTTTTGTTTCCAAGTAATTTACTTCAGAATGATCATAGTCTTGTTTTCATTTGACAATATTAAAATGTCCTTCTGCTCTACTGTTTGGTGAATAGGACATTTTTAATACTGAAAGTTTTAAGCCATAAAGGAGCAGAAGAATAAGCTTTGTGTCCAAGCTTTACCCTAAGCACTAGGGGTACACTTTCCCTCTCACTATTTTCCTGATGGGGCAGTAGCAGCCAGTGGAGCAGTAACAAACAGCTGGACAGCAATGACATCTTAAACCACAGTAGTTCTCTGTTCAGTGAACACAAGCTAAATCTTTATCTCTAAAATAAATACATTTTTTAGGGCAAAACAACTATTAAGAATTTGAGAACAGAATGAAAAAAACACATGGAGATGAGATGAAAATATGTTTTATCACTGCTTTCTCAATGCAGAGAAAAGAACTTCAGGTTGATCATTAATGAAATATTTGCTTTCTGGCTACAAGTTTTATATTACTTCTCACACCTAATGCTACTTCCTAGCCACACCGTCCGCTCTAAACTGATTTTTGAGACAACATGAGACAGCATAGCTGTGAAATGTTTTTAACCCTTGTCTTATGGAAAGAAGGAGTCCTTGAACAGGTGTTTTCTTTTGCCTAAATTTGTGCTAAGCATAATAAATGCATATACGAAATATTCAGTAAACAGTTTCTTAAAGCTTTTCATTGTTCAGTCAGAAATGTATGAAATACCAATGACTGTGATTGCTTGTGTTCCAATACATTTAAATTGATTTTATTTCCTCGGGTATTATTTTGTAATAGTCATCTTTAAATAATTAAAAAAAAATGAGTACAGACTTTTCCTCAAACAGTTATAATATTAATTGATACTTTAATTACCTGAACTCTATATGCTTCAAAGAAAGTAGTATGTTATAACTTGTTCTGTATTGTATTTAAGGAGTTATATAAACACTGACATGTAGAAAGACTGTGTGGAGAACAGTGAGTATATGACTAGGAAACCACCATTAGCACATAGTCGCCATCTAACAGCAAATACATTTTTACTCTCTCTACATTGTTGGCTAATTATGTAATTTTTATTTGTGCAACGGTTACTTATACATGCTCTCTACGTTTTATTTTTATATTCTGGAGGTAATCTTTTTTCCTAACAATCATTAAGATTTATAACAGTGTGCTCACACATACAGTGCATTTAACATTTGTGCTGATATTTAGGCTTTCAGTCCTCTAAAATAGTCCAAAAATATCTCTGTCCTTGACAGATAAAGCCATCATTTGGCAATATTCTGGTTTTAATGGAAAAATGTCTTACACAGTTTCTATCCCACTGCTTTCCCACTCCTAACATGATCAGTGTTGCTATTTTTCCTCCCTCTAGGTTATTTTGACACAGATGACTTTGAACTATACAGTAAATGCACTAATTTAAAAGTAACCTTTCCCTGACCTCCAAAATAGAAAAAGGTCATTCTTTAACCCAAATCATTCAATGGATTTTATTTGCTGCATGACCATTCAAACAGAATAGTAAAGAGTTATTCAGTGGAGCCCACCAGAGCCAGAAAGGAGGCATGAAATCCATCAACAGGTCTTATTTATTTAAATGCCATTATCATGAACTATGATCTCAGTCTAACCCCTGAAATAAGTGGAATTAATTCTGCTTGCAGCAAAGTATATTAAGCTTTATAATTCGGATTTTCATTGTCAGGTTTTTTCCTCCCTTTAAACCCATCACATCATTCCTAAAGCAGATACACTAAGCCCCTGGAACCAAGTAATTGGAAAAGTAGCATGGGAGGTGAGACACCTCAGTTTTACTCTGTCATAAATGTTCTACTCCTTTAGAGACAAGCTGAAATCAACTCCTTAACTTTGAAATAGTTCCTTGGCAGTGGGTGAGGTGCATTTAGGGTAGTGCTAACCAGATGTACTGACAGGGTGATGCTGAAAGGATAACTTCTTCAGTCTTCCCACCTTGCTGGGTAAGTTTTTTTGTGGTTTTAGCCACATGAGGGACTTAAGCACTCAAAATTGCATAAGAGAAGACATAACAACAAGCTGGTGCAGAATGTAGAATAGGACCACAGTTTTTGGCATCAATTTAACATCAACTGGTTTTCCATTAAACTGTGCCCTCAGTTACTCATTGATAAAATGGGACTAATAACACTTTCATTTCTGTGTTGTATTAAAATTTATGATATGTTTGTCAGTTACAGGGAGCAGACAGTATTTAAAATATGGTTTACTGCTGTAATTAATAAAGAAATGAAACTATAGTTCTCTACAATATTGTACTTTGTAGCACAACTTCTAACTTATGTAAACAAGAGGTTAGAGCCATCTAGTCTGACCTCTCCTCTTCAGTTGCCTGAAATTTTATCAGCTGCAAATAACAATGTAGAATAGGAACAACAAAGTGGGAGTCCTAGAGAATTTAAGGCACATACTTAAATGGTAGTAAGACAGTTCAGAGTCAAGAATAGATGGATATTTTAAAATTTAATTTCATGTCTGTCTCTATGCAGTGGAATTGTTTAAAAATACATCTACTTCCCTTAATAATTTGGTTATTTAACTAATCTGTCGTAACTGAGGTTCATATTGCAATTTTTGTGGAGAGGGACATATATAAATTTGTAGAACTGGTGTCTCAGAAGAAACGGTGACAGAAAGGATATATGAGCTGAATCTTGCTTCCTCTTACCATAGAATCAGAGAATCAACTAGGTTGGAAAAGACCTCTGAGACCATTTGTGCCTTTGAACACATGATGCAGAGACAATGTGTAAAATCAGACATCATGGTGATGGAATTTATACAATTCTAGATCTCTTCACATTACTGCATCCTTTTTTCTCTTATTCTATTTTAACACTTATTCACACTAAAAAGTCACTGATTTTCTGCAAAAAAAATATTGCAGATTAGAGAGTTTCAAGATTTACTTTAAAACAAGTACATAAATATGAACTCCTGAAAGTCAGTTTTTCCTTCTTTTTATCATTACAAGTGGACGGTTTCTCTCCACTCTCTCTTTTTGTTTCATCACTTAGTTACATTAAAAATCCTTTTGGCCAAATGTCTTCTGTGGATACATCAGAGTCCTTGAGAGAAATGCCTGGAAAATTAGTTCCATGTACATTTGAGGAAATCTTGCTAACAGCTGCATTTTTCCATTGGAAATGGTTTCAAAGGCTACATAAAAACCCGAAGCCAAATGAGGCAAAGTTTAAGTGAGAAAACATATGTGCAATATTAAGCCAAGAAAAGGGAACAGTTACTGAGAGAAATCCAGACCTTCCTTTGCAGCACTTTTCAGAAAACAGATTAAGAAGTATAGGTCAAATCTTCATTTGGTGCAAACGAGTGTAACTCTGCTGAAATCAATTAAACTTACTTTAAATAGCCAAATTTGGGATCTGACTAACTTTCAGATTTCCAAATACACATCAAAGAGCTGCAAGTACCTTAAAAGGAACTGACTACACTAATTTCCTGTTTTGCACTACTAGGAATTAAATGCTTAACTATGTACTGAGAACTACGCATTTTGAAAATATTTAGAAAACACATACCAGAAAAAAAAAAATCTAGTAAAAACATTTAAAAGATATTCAAAGAGGAAAAAAGATAGTTTATACTTGTATCTGTTGGCCCCTCCCACCTATTCTACCTTACTTTTGATGCATGAAGACATCTCTAACTCTATTTTCTGTATTTCTTTTGAATCTGGCTCTTTCTGCCTGGAATTCTGCAGCTGGAGAACTGGGATTGGGTTGACATCATCAGAGAAAGTACTTGGTATTTTTCAGAGAGAAAAAAAGAGTTGCACAAATTATAAGTGATTTCCTGAGATGTAGTTAAGAGAGAATGTAAATCAGTTTGTAATTTGGCCTCAAGACTGCACCCTGATTCATTTATGTGAGCAAAGCCAAAATTATTTTATAGGGAGGCAGGATTCTCTCCTCAGCTATAATCCAGGAGCCAGTATATAAGCTCAACCAGCTAGAACAAAGTGAATAGATACTGTTGAGTGAGAGATACTGTTGTATCTCTCCCAGTGACAGACAAAGCATGACAACCAAGTCCATAGTCTTTACGTAGCATCTTTACTTCTAACTTTTAAATTCTTATTATTCAGACTTTATTGGCTCAATTAGACTTCCCCTGGTTCACTAATTAGAACTGGTTCAATATAGTAAAACTTAAGCAAACTCACCTTAAAGGTATGGAGGCTATTTTTTTGGTTTTTTTTTTTTTTTTTTTTTTTTTTTTTTTGATGTATTTTTTCTAACTGGAAAATTAACAAGTTTTATAGTAGAAGAAGAAAAGGCAAATTAAAAATTTGTAGTTCAAAATACTGTTCAAAAATATGCCCTCTCCCACCTTGAATCATTTCCTTTGTCTTCTAACTCTCACATTTCTGACTCTAGTTCTCTCTGCTTTTCTTGGCGGTGTTTCTAGTCTTTCTACAGCATTACCTTCCCCTGGAAAATGCTGGAGTTTTCACATCATTCATTCTATCTGCTAAACTAATCAGCTGATTAGTTTGCACCTAAGGTGCATCTTGAAGTGACATCCTGAAACTAAGCTTTTAACCAAATCTTTGCAAAAATCTACTATCTCCAAGTCCTGGGAAATTTGCCTTTCCAGCTATATTTTGATTTAAATTCAACCAAGAAGATCGAGGGAAGAAGAAAAAAAAATCAAATATGCAAATTGCTATCATGGAATCATTAAAGTTGGAAAAGACCTCTAAGATTATCTATTCCATTTGTGTTCAGTAACTTCATCTCCTTGGCAGCCCACCAACAGGGTTGTGAATTCTTTATGCCACTGAAAGCTTTCCTGGTGGGCAGTATAGGAGCCTTAATGTCTGGGGAATTGGAGAACAAGAGAACCTGGAAGTCGGAGTCAAAGGGACTCCTTTGGCTGTGTGCCTAGTAGGCTTCCCAGGAGAAGGGAGTTTCTGGCAGGGTTGCCTTGGGTGGATAGGCTGACAGAAAGCTGAGCAAAATTCCATCTGAAATCCACCTGGTGGTAATCAGAACTGATTTGCTGCAGTTAAACAACTTGGGTATTTTCTGAGGGAAATAGGATACATCCCCTCCTCCTTGGTATGTTGGGTCTGCATTGCAACATTTTGGCAGCTCTATGGGAAGGTGAGTGACTGCATTAGTGCAGGTCTCAGAGGCCAGCAGAGCTCTTGGCACATAACTTCATTATGTTTAACACATTTATTCATTCTTTATAGAGTTTCCCTGAAAACAACCAGGTCTGCAAAGTTTTTTGTAGCTTTGTATCTACATTAACACAGAAATATCGAATCATTATTATCTATGAACTCATCATTAAAATTCATCTTTTAGCATGGACCTCGAGGATTTTTAAGCAAGGAAGAACCAGAAGTCCTAATCACATCTCTTTAGATAGTATAGCACTTCTCCCAGGGCAAGTCATGATGTATCATAGTGAGAAGATTTTGAGGTTTTAATCAGATTTCTTAGTAAACTAACGCAAAAGCCATGAAATCTAATGAAGTTTCATCTACTGTGACACAAGGAACATAAAAACATACTCTAAAATATTTACTTCCAGAATCTTTAATCTGATCATTTTCAGTGTATTAATAAAGCAGAAGCTCGTATTCTCAGTGAATTAAAATACACTTACATAGTCAGGAAATGTACTTTTTCAATATCTCAGCCATTCTGGGAACACAGCATCCAGAAATACAGTAGTTAATGAAACCACTCTTTTTCAGAGTTCATCATGGCATGCATTGAGATGTTGTTAGTGATGCCAGGCTTTAGAAGCCCATCCCGTGGGCTGACATAGTTCTGTTATTGGTTTCTGCCATGCTGCACTATTGAGAGTTAATTTCACACTACATTTCAAGGACAGTGCAGCAGGCAGGGACATCATAGCACAGAAAGGGCACAAATTGAGAGAATACATTTAATTTACTTCACACCGTGAACCACTGTCTGCAACTGGGCTCTTTAAGGGGCCACTCCTCTGGTGGCATCCCAAAACTGAAAACAGCTGAATGATCAAAGAGTACTTGGGACTGGATAGAAGAGGCTGAATGTGTAGTGTTAGGTGACAAGACCCTTACTACTTCTGACTCACCTCAAAAATGTGAGTTTCAGCTAAGTCAACTAGAATATTCAAGTTGCAATTATTTTATTGGAAAGAAAAGTTTTAGGGACCCACTCCCAGGGCCATCCTGGCCAGGACTCTAAAATTTTTCACTTCCAAAACTTTAAGTTTTTGGTGATGTACATACACTCTATTCACAATATTGGGATTTAGGACAGGGATGAAGTCATGATGCTTGGGGAAGCAGGCAGTGTCACCAGGAACATGACGAGTTGAATTCTGGCTCTGGCAACTATTTCAACACTACTGCAATTCGAGGATTGGATTGGAGATGTCATAGAGCTTGTACCTTTTTATTTCTTACTGCACACAGTAGCCAAACAGAAATGTAAGAAATGCCACTATAATAAAGATAACATGGTTAGTATCTTTTAGGCAAATGAAACATAGAGGTTTGAAGAAGCTGCAGTTTGGGCTGGTAGGTGTTAAACAGCATGGGAGCCACTATCCCTGCTTCTGTTCCCTTCACCACTGCTTTGCTATCTTCCATTGCAAGAAAGATGGTGAAAGAAAGATGCACTGGTGAAAAAATTACATAGTCTTTTTGCCTTTTTACTATCAAGAACAATCATTATCACTGAAAAGGACACTCACATATGTAATAATCTTACAAGACTTTTATTTATTAGGTATGACATCCATGCTATCATAATGGCAGGTAAAGGGTCACAGTTAGCTTTCCACTGGATTAAATGTTCAATAAAAAAGTGTGATTTATGAATACTATATTAGCCTAAGACACATAAAAATCTTTCTTTAATATGTAAAGAAGGTGTTGGAATTTTCAAAAGGATCCTTAGAAATGAAGAATAAACTAATAGGCAAGGAACAGCAGTACATACTTCAACATAGAAATGTGATTTCAAAACACAACATAGCTGTAACAATTTCCTACACATGAAACGGGGACACCTTGTTGATATTCCCAGCTCCTATCCTTCCTGGCCTCTTTCCCTTCCCTGCTTTTCACTGATCAGCACTCCTGCCACTGTTGTAGTGCCTGGCCTGGCATTCATCCAGCTGGAAGACTAATCTGACAAAAAAAAACAGAAATAATGCCTTGACAAGTTAATAACTTGATTTAGATGAAGTAAGTGCCAAAAGCAGTATTAGATAAGAGAAGGAGCTAGCAGTAGAGCCTGAAAGTGAGACTGCCTTACGACCAAGCTTACTATGCTGAAAGCAGGGAAAGTGTGACTTGGTGTAAACAAATTAAGACAGAAAATTCAGAATATATATTCCAATAAAAGATCACGTGACTTCAACACCTCCCTAGCCACAGGACAATGTCTGTGGGAATAATAGCAGAGCACAGGCAACAAAATTGTCATCTCTAGTGAAGACATGATTGTTTTCTGGAAAGGTGTGGCAGGGTGAAGGACAGACTGTAGAAAAATAATAGACATCCTGAAATTCCTCCAGAAGCAGACAGGAAGAGATGGATGTGGAAGAGCCACAGATGCAGCCAACATCACAGGAAAGTGCTGACCAGAGTACTAGAATAACCAAAGTCTTCAACCATTTCTCTTCAGAGAAGCCAAGGAAGCCAGACTAGGGACTGATAGAGAGCTGACTTGCTGTATAAGAGATGGCATATTTTTTCTATCCCTCCGGAAAGGGAAGATGTAAGGCTAGACACAGATGCAATGAGAGAATAGATTTTATTGATTGCTAACAGCCAGACTAAGTGATGTATACAAATCTTTTCTTCCCTCACAAGTAGCCTCATCTTTTATCTGTTTATTTTCACTTTAACGCTGTGACATCTTGTTTTTAAAACTTGTCTCAGGGTTTTCCCAAGTGGCCAAAAAGTCATATCTTCTCTAATCTAAACAGGGCTAAGGCTGGGGCTGAGTAATGGCCCCAAACCATTCTTACAGTGACATGGTTAATATAAACCTCTACACACTTTTAAAGTGAGCAATTTTTGAGCACAACATGGAGTTTAAGATCAGAGGCAGTGATTTGGATTTCTACAGCTTTTCAGGGGAAAAGTAAGATATTGAGGCTGTATGACAACAGCCCTGCCAAACAGTTGTCATTAGGGCAGGATAATTTGCCTTGTTTGATTTATTAACACAGACATGGGCCATAATTTCCCAACACTGCTCAGACGTCTGAGTTTGTGCCTGTGTACCTGAAGCTGTTGTGTAAAGGAAACACCTGCATTTAATAGTGTCATTATTCCTTGTAGAAATGAGTGAATCATGTATGTCATAGAAAAGTTATGATATTTATGTGGAACAAGACATTTGGGGTGATGCACCATATGTGGTTGATAACCTGTTAATGACTTTGAGATGCAAGCTGAAGTGCAAAGAATTGCTGTGTGAAAAGTGAGAAAAAAGCAGAGAATTATAACTCAGAGCTTTGCAGAGCTCACATAAAATCATCCAGCATGTCCTAATTGCTTTTCTATCTATGGAAAAAAAAAAAAGTACAAAAAACCCCCTCTTTATTTATATCCTTCTCCCAGGCTTTAAGAATCCAGCAGTATTCGCCGTTGCTTGTTAAGGGACAGTCGTCTTCTCTTTTCTCATTAGAAGTTTCTCTATGTCTTCTGTTTTGTACTTGTTCTTCTCTTGTTTATGACAGTTTTTGCTCTCAGTTAAATCAACTAATTTCAATATTTTATGAAAAACTAGAGGTCGTGCAAGTCCTGTTGTTTCTCAGTGGTAGAATAGAATATCTCTTTCTTAAAGACTTTGCCAGGTTTACTGTTCTGTACTTTCCATGGATGACCCATCTCTCCTGGAAAGAACAAGTTCCTACATTAAGTGGATGTAGCTTTCATATTCTACTTAGCTGTCTAATTACATTTAATATTGTATCAATATGTTCATATTAATTATAAACACTTCAAGACAAGATTTTGAGTAATATATGACACTGCAAAATAAGTTAACTGGTGAATGAGACTATTTGGAGGGGGTTATGATGTGAATCTTTTCCTTTTT
>VXAU01005528.1:237920-311228 GCA_013399695.1 Formicarius rufipectus | reverse complement strand
TTTTTTTAAGAACCAGGAGATTTCTTTTGTTTTGTCAACAATTACAAAATAAATCCAATAAGTTACAAAATAAATGTGACAAGTTCAATTATTTTCCTCTGTCTCTTCAATAAAGAATTACTTTTCCTTTGTTGTGTACAGGTTTATCTCAAGAGTCCATGCCAACAAAGAGTCACATCTCGGCAATTAGAAATAAGACTCAAAGAGCCAAATTCTGTGAGCAGTAATTCTTATGTTCTAATCTAAAATATAACTTCTGTGAGACATTTTTCTTCCATTAGTACTTTTTTTTCCATCCATGAAATGAACTATTATGTTTTTGGAATGAGGAAATAAACTCAAAGTTGGAAATAAAAAGCTTACATAAACAAATGTGAACCTAGCCTCAAAGGAGGCTTTTACAACTCAAGGCATGCTATGTTTTTTTTTAATTTGATGCTATATTGTCATGCTGTAAAAGATTTGCAATGTGTAATGATGTAAGAGGCCAGCTGGCCACTAATGGTAACAGCACTATCATCAGAAGGACTGCTGAAGGCAGATGGCCCTTTTTTTTCCCAGCTTTATCCTGTTAGAGATCCTACCAAGGACAGGAGTCCTACAAACCTCACAGTAATGAGAAGCACATTGCTTTATTGACTATAAAGCCTTCCTACAGATAAGCTTGAAAGCAATATGTGCTGGAGAGCACCAGCAGCATCTATGTTTATAACCAAAACAGAGGATTCTGGACTGAAGCTTTGTTAAGTGAGTATTATGTGCTGGAAAACTTTTTTTGAGAAATACTGGATTGGTATTCAAAGTTGTTGTAGTATGGAGACCTATTTTCCTGTCTCAGGCACTAAATTTACCGTATTTAATCATTGTCCATCCTCTTATTTCAAGCCCAAAAAGCAAGGAGTTAAAATACAAACATAAGGGGGAAAATGACTCAGACTCAACAGATCATATAGAGATTAATTTTGATGATAGCATTGTTGAAAGATGTTCTATAGTTTGATAGCCCAGATGCACATTTTGCCTGGGTAAAAAATGGTTCCATTGGTTACGCTTCTTTTATTTTAGGTAAATTAGAAGTAATAGTGTTATGGCTTCTATTTCATTTTGTCCTATGAGAGTTCCATATTTTGCATGACTAACAATTGCTATTTAGCTTTCTGGTGATAATAGTTTTTTTCTTTCAGTTTTTGGTGATTTTTCAAACGTGTTTTCCAGTGATTTGTCTGTCCATGCCATAGTGCTCCTGCTTAAACCATTGTCTTCTACAGCAAGTGGATCTTGTTCTCGAGTACTCCAGTTATGTACTTTTCAGTACAGGGTAAGCATTAAGCAGACAGTTTTCTAAATCCTGCTCAGTTTACTGCTTACACTTAACTTCACCAACAGCTTGCCTTTTAGCAAAGATAGCCACACAATAGCCAGATCTATATTAGTACTATTCTATATGTACATAAAAACTACAGTAACTATTGGAGTAATTCAAAGGTTTTTCTGTTTATTTTGCCTAACCTATGCAGTTAGACAGATTTTAGGGTTCTATGGTCATTTCCTCTGGGAGGAAAAATTACTAGCTATTTCTTTGGAGCATAATCTTTTTTTATTACTAAGACTGCACAAATTATGTTTTCTAGAACCCAAGAATAAGTTAGAACAGATGATTACATATTTTTTTTCACAATTCCTGCTCCCTTTCTTTTGGCATTTAAACTCTCAGGGTTTTGTCTTCTCACAGAGTCTGTACTTTTTGGCGTTTTTGTCTCTTTGTCATTGTTGGAATTTTGGGCCTTCCTTATTTAAGATGTAGTACTTTGTCATTCTTTTCCTCAGATAGTTCACTGTCTACTCAGTTTAAAACACTGAACACCTTCACAGATACCTTTTTATAGAGCAGTGGCTTTATCCTGAGTTTTGACTGGATATTGATAGTATTTCTTTTACCAGGTTCCACAGAGAAACTTAATGACTCTTGTAAGGAAGGGTATTTGCTTAGTATTCTTTTGTTCAGTAAAGAACATTTGCTGGGCATCAGTAATGCATTCTGCTACCAACTGCGGAGCACACATAGTTATGGTAAAGGATTTGCAGTCCTCATTGCAGCACTGCATGGATCAGGGGAGCTTACAGAAAGATGTGAACACAGTTGGAAACAAGTTCACCAACCGTGAACGCAGATTCAGCATTTTTCTGTGGCCTTCCCTTTGTCCTACCATCTTTCATATAAAAAGGTCTGCATCTGAAATGAAACTTTTTTTTTTTTTTGTCTCAGGACCGTTACAATACTTGAATAACTCCAGAAATGTGATTTTCTTTTCATATAGTTTTTGGTTCACTGGGTTATTGCAGCTTAACCACACATAGTGGAATTTTCAGGTTTTCCAAGATGTTGGAGAATCAAAGGCCAATCAACCACATAATGTTGTGGAAATAACACTATTTCCACATAGAGGAAATAACAGTCAGAAGGTTTTATCTGAATCAATTTTATCTCATGATTCTCAGGGTCAGGTTAATTTTCTACCTGATTGTGTGCAGTCTTGGGACAAACTTATTTCTTTATCCAAGTCCATGTTGTGAATCAGCACTGCTGCATTGCCCCTTTCCTCACACAAAATGTCTTGAGAAAAGAGGACTGATCAAAAATGCCCCTAAGGAAATTGCTGGTGTTAAAAATGTCCTCTTTTGGACATTCAGTCTGCAGTGACTGATAAATAATTTGTGATTGAGGAGCTTGATTTAATTTCTGGGTGAGATTCCTCAAGCATTTAGTAATAGTGAACATGAGCCGCTCAAGGAAGACAGTTATGACAGTACTAGAGCTTAGAGATTTTAGAACTTTTATATTACATTGTATAGCAAAATTTATCTTTGAAATTTATTTGTTTATTTGTTTGTTGGTTGGGTTTTTTGTTTGTTTGTGGGGGGTTTTTTGTTTTGGTTTTGGTTTTTTTTTGTTTTTATTTTGTTTTTTGAGGGGGTGTTTTTTGGTTTTTTTTGGGGGGGTTTTGCCTTTTTTTTGTTGTTGTTGAATTTTTTTGTTGATTTTTTTGTTTGTTTGGTTGGGTTTTTTTTGTTTTTTTTTCACTTTTAAAAACACTATTCGGCATATATCTTAACATCCTGGACATTACATGGTGTGCGGCTCTGTTCCTGCAGGACTTCGCTCTGCGACCTTGTATTTTGACATGTATGCAATTTGCTTCTCTTAGTTGCCTTAGTTGTCTGGTCTAAGCTAGCCAACTAGGCATTCTTTAAAAGCAATGAAAAGATCAGGTACCTCCATGGGATGAAACATTACAGCTGTTTTGGAGATCCACTCTCAAATGAACAAACTCACCTTTGGATAGATTCCAACCCTCTCTCCTGATCATAAAGAGTATTCAAGTAACTGTGTCAGAGAAGACACTTAATTCTTACTAAAGGACAAGAATCCCACCTTTTCTTCTCTGTTTCATGAGAATGTGAGTACTGCCCCATGTATTTGTATGTTTCTTAGGATTGTTCTTGCCTTGGTTCTCCAGATGTGGTTCTCCAGATGTGCTGCAGTATTGGTCTCTGCAGAGATCTCTTTGTGGTCATTGTGATTCAAATAATACTGATACTGATTTCTATATCCTGAACAAAATAACACCTCACCTTTTATAATCTGAAATGTGCTTCTTCCTCCTGAAATCATCATAGTGTTTATTTCTTTAACATCAAATGATCTTGCTTGCCAGGTACTGTCAGGAAGCAGCTGTGATTCCAATAACATCACTTGTAGCAGGGGATGGAGTTGTTCAAGGCAGTGATAATTTCCCCATTATCCAGCCCCCCAGAATATATAAGGAGACGGTGGCGAGAGTCTGAAACCTACATACTTGCCCCCAGATCCTTTCTATGCAATTCAACATACAAGATTAAAGTAAAAGTTAATTAGGTTTTTCTTTATGGTTTTATTGCTGCCTTGAAACTGCAGGTCACCTTTAGACAATGACCATACTCCAATTGTACTATACACAGATACTCGTTTCAGAGTAAGATTTGATTAGGCCAGATACCTGACAAAATAATAAAGAAGGCTAGTGCTAATTTAGGATATCATGGTTGTGTCACTTCATAAGCTCCTGGCACCTAGTCTGGAGCCTCCTGGGTTAAAATTAATTTTTAAGTGATCAGTTAGTTCTCAATGATGAAATTAAATTCAGTAACCAAGAACAAAAGTTCCCCATAAATACATAAAAAATTAAAAAAGGATCAGTTTTTCTTGGGATTAATGACCTGAATTTGTTCAGTGAAGAAGGCCAGCAATCCACTGGAGTTAGTGCAACAGAGGGATGGCAAAGGAGGGACATAAGCACAGGTGAAAAAAGGATGAACAAAGTCCAGTTAGACAAACTTTCAGATGGAGTCAGCCACCTTAAAACTGTTTTATCCTGTTGGCTGTTAAGATCCTGTAAGAGTTTTTTTCTGTTTTTTTTGTTTTGTTTTGTTTTGTTTTAATTAAACAGTCTTTTAATATTTCATTTAAAAACAGTCCATGCTATTGATACTCTGATTGACTAAGCCAGAAAAAGCTCACTTGATATTTCCAGCACACTGAAAAAGCACTTTCCTTGTCCCCCAAATATTAGATGTCCCATTGCGAGGCATTTGCAAGTTAAAACATAGTTTGTTACTTGATAGAAACAGATGTTCACGATACGAGTTTACAGGAAACAAGTCAGGAATATTTTAAAGCAAAAATGTAAAAATAAAACACTTAAGCACATGAAAGATCTTTGCAATTTTCTTAGGCTTCATTTAAATAATTAGTGCTTCTTTTGCCCCCTCCAGTAACTAATGTAGCATTTAATATTCTGTCGAATAGACAATGAACTAAAATATTTATCACACTGTACTTTCTTACTGTGCTTTTATTAATTTTAATAACTTTAAAGTAATTGTCTTTTGCCTGCTAAGGAGTATTGGAAACTTGGAACAGTAAAGTTTAAGATGAAGTGTTTGTATGAAAGCAGTATGGAGTATTTTTTTGAAATGCACATATTTGCCAAGATCTTCACCTTAGCACAGTAGCACCTTTTTTTCCCAGAAAAAAATTAGGCTGACCAAATCTGATTGTAAATCTGTAAGAAACATAACTGACACATGGATTTTTGTTTTCTCTGTTTTTTTTTTTTGTTTTGTTTTTTTTTCTGACAAAGCATTTTATTCCATCTTTTGCTTAATAATAAAACATGAAGTTTGTATCCTTTTCTTTTATTCCCCTAAAAAAGATTAAAAAAAAAAGGTGGCACATTTTTTGAGATTTACAGTTAAATAAGTGATACTAAGTTTAGTTAAAAATCTAAAAGGGTAAATTTATAATTAGTTATTTGAAAGTAAATAGTTTCAATATCAACTTCAATATAATTTTTCACCTTTACTATGACTGAGTTCTTCAATATTTTGAAAAGTTATGTATCGTCAATGATAATGTCTACAAACTTGTCATGTTTTTTTTAGCATCATCTTTCCTGTGAGGAAACTGTGTGTAATGTACAATTTCTAAAAAGTCTAAATTTACATTATGGTATAATATTTGTGTCTATAAAAATGGATATTTAATATGTCCATATATATTCATGACTTCTATATTTTTAATACTTTTATTCTCTGTTTAATTTTTTCAACAGCCTACAAACTATGGACTCAAATGTATAACCAAAAGCATATTTTTTATGGCTGCATAATTTAGCACATTTGGGCTGTCTGTGGAAAAATCACATCGGGTTTGTATTTTTTTTTCTTTTTTGATTTCGTTTTTTGAACCTGAAACTGTTCTGAAAAGAACATTTAAATTCGGAAGGCTGTTTATGAGTAGGAAACAAACAAACAAATCAAACAAACAAACAAACAAACAAAAACAAAAAACCCAAACCCAAACCAAAAAAACACAAAACCCAACAAACAAACGAACAAAAAAACCACAACATCAGAAGGCAATACAGTTATTCTCCTGATTTCATCATAAAACCAAAATCTTGGAAAATTAGATAGTCAAATCCATGTTTTAATTTAAACAGGAGAAGACTTGGACTCTCTCATGAATGCCTAACCAACTGAGGGAGAAGGCTGGGGACGTCCTCATGAAGAAATATGAACTAAAGTTGAGAAGGAAACCAATATTTGCATTAAATGCTTTTCTTAAAAAAATTCTTCTAAAGACAGCCTTATAATAATGCAAAGACATGTTGAAGTTTTACAATTTTCTTCAGAATATTTGTTTTGCACAGATTTTTAAGCTATGTGGAAACACTGAGGCAATTTTGTACATGTAACTTACTTGTTTTTATACTGTTCTGCTGAGGTTAATAATTGGCTACATGAAGGGTTATTTCATTATATTATAGTGGTCACCTCGTGGAAGAAATATATGCAATAAGCTTGTGACCAAGAGGTGTTAATGATGTTGATCCCAAACTACTTGAAGTGTATCTGAGCAATTTTAGGCCAAGACTCATTTATGATACTTAATGGTATTTAGAATTATTTCTTCTGCCTAATGACTGTAGAGAAATAAAAAGAAGCATGAAATTCTCAACATAGAGAATTTAGAATGTAGAAAAGAACAATTCACAGATTAGTATGAAAAAAATAAAAGAGGGTTGTAAAGATATCTTTATTATTATTTCACCCTAGTGGCTGGTAATACTAAAGAAGATAATAAATGTCAATTATCAAAAGTAACAGGGAAACTAATAAGCAGGAATACTAAAAACCTGCTTCAAACATAGCTTGGATTCTACAAGTCAGTGGGTTTTAACTATAAGTAAAGATTGAAATGTATGTACTATTATGTTATTAAGCACTATTCAAGAAAAATAAATCATTTGCCAGGAGTTATCTACTACTTAGGGGACCAATCAGTATTAACTTTTAAGACCTATTAATTAACTGCTTTATCTAGTGTTCAGAGAGAAGTTGTTGCACTTTTTGTCAGGCACTCCATGTTCTCCAGTACACCCAGGTGCCTTCTGAAGAGAATTTAACTCTGAGACCTCAAGCTGTAGCAGCATGACATGCAGCACTGTAGACACAAATAATGCCATCAGGGACTGCTAATGAGTGATTTCACAGTTCAGGGCATGCTGCTCATTTGCATCATCTGTGGAGGGAATGACAAAGATGGGAGGAGGCAGTTTCTTTCCAAAACTGGATAATTTTGATTATCTTTCCCATCTAAGCCCAGCTGAATTTTGCACTGTATAATTGAACCACTCTTGGGATGCCATCACTAGGGTTTCACACCAGGATAACTCTAAGGTGTGGCATTTGGAGCCTTTGCCTGCCAATGCCTCACAGAACCCAGCCATGTTCTCCTTAGCATAGTTCACAGCCTTAGTGAAGACCAAAAGGAAATCTACAACTGGCAGATAAGACATGTCAGTGGAATAAGGGAAATGATTGCAAGGCTAGCATTTAAATTGATGTAGGAAGTCATGTCCATGACTTACAGTGATAGATGGCTTAATGAGATGGACTGGTGTCCAGAGGTAGAACCCATAAATTAACACTGGAAAATTTATCTCCTGTCTAATACTTCAGGTCTGCAACAGCTAGCCAAATTTTTCATTTGTTTTATAGCAGCAGGAAGCCAGCATCTGGAACACATGGAGGTCGAAGTACATTTTTCCACTTGTTATCTTTAATCAATACTATCACACTTAACATGACAACCTACAGCCTTCTACCACCTACAGCTACACATTACTGTGTGAAACCACACACATATGTCTTTGTATCAGCACTCCAGACTTTTTCCTTCTTGTTGTTTCATTTAGCCCCTCAAACTAAGTCCTTTAGCTTTTCCTCAGAAATAGGAAAAAAAAAAAAGAAATGTATAGACATTTCATTGTACCACTCACTGAAACAGAGCAACTCCACTTGGAACTCAGCATGCATGCATTATTGTATTTGACAAGATGAGACAACAGGGCAGGTATAGGGCCTCTTGGGTCATTTAGTCTAGTCTCTACCATAGGCAAAGGCATTGTATTTTTAAAATGCATTATCTTTAACTGGCTAGGATTTTTTTTTTCTATTCTCCCAGAAGGTTCACTTAGAATGTAAGTACTTTGATGGAGAGAAGCCATCTCATTTTTAGCTAAAATAGGTTTATATCTAGTTTACATCAATTTCTTCTTGTGACAACATTGTCATCTAGTTTAAAAAGCTTCTTTTTTTTTTTTTCTCAGCCTCTCTAAACTTTTCAGATAATTTTATTTATGTGATAAAAATAGACAGTGCTTTACTGAAAAATTTTTTATGTTAAATCATGAATGTGAGCATTAAATTAGGCCTCTCAAGCAGTTGGATTTGACAGGACATTCCCTTCAATTAAACCTTATAGTGCCTAAGCATCATAGGAACATTTATCTTGGATTGTCTTTGTCTTCCAGGTTCTTTCTTTCCACTTAAGACATTGAACACCTTGTTCCTTTAATCTTTCCATGGGCATAACATGCCTTCTCATTCAGCACAAGAAGGAAAAAAAAACAAAACAACCCAAAACAAAACAAGAAAATGTTGCTTCCTCCACTCTGCAGCCTTGTGGTTCTCACTCTGAGATATTAGGTTCCCTTGGCCCTGGTTAGAAAACTTCTGTGACCCATTTTGTTTCCATGGGTGCTTCCTCATTCCTATAATACAGAGTAATAAGCATTAAAGAGCAAGAGCAGTCCAATGAGGAACATGTTGAACTCAATCAGCCTTCAATTTTTACCTCAGCTATTTAATAAGTCACAATTGACAATATTTCTAAAATAACTTCTGACTTACACAATTAGTAAGTAAAGCTTTTTAAAAGTTTTTGCTATTGGAATGAATAATGTATAGAAAATTATTCAGGTTCTTAAGTGAGATACGTCTACAAATAACATTTACTTGCAGTTTTTTCTCAGCAACTTTTCAAACCACAGTTTTACTCTGAATAATATAATTATTGTTAGTTTCTGTGATATATAGAATTTCTTGTAAGTGACAAAGATTTATTATAATAAGAAAAAAAAAGAAAAAGAAATGAGAAAAGATAAAAAACAAGCAGAGATTAATATTTCTTTTCACCATTCAGAGACTTCAATGAACTTAAAATTGAATGTATTCTTAATTCCCTTCATTTGTTCAATGTCCACTACTGTACTCTGATGAGGTTGTATTCTGACCAAATAGAAAAGAAGCAGCAGCTCAAATCTCAAAGTAATTATCTGGGTCAAAATGTGCCCTTTGGTAGAACTCAGATGAAATTTCTCTTCCCCAGTTATTTGCTGTGACTCATAACCATGATTTTTTAGCACCCTTGGCCCAGCAGCAACTTGCCTTAGTTAAATGTCAAAAAGATAGATGTCTAAGCTAGAGCTAGTCATGTTAGAATCCCTTTATACTCAGTGGAAAGAAATAGGCTCTGCCAGGGAATGACTGATCTGGCCATTTAGATATCTAACTTACAGTGGAGGTACCCTGTCTCAATTTGTGCTATCTTTGCATGCAGTCTTTCTAAGATGGAGGAAGTATCACTTTTCACAGGTGAGGATATGAAACAGAAAGACTGCTCCTACAGTTTAGCTTTTTAAAAAAAAAAAACAAAACCCACCCCTCTTCCAAAGGAGCTGTAAATCCCCTGGGTCCCTACCAAGGCACAGCATGAGCTACATGTAGAGCTGTCACAAGCAGGTTTCACCCAGGCTGAGTTCAGTTGCCCACAGAGCCCATTTATCCTTCTGTCAGAAGTCACAACACTGATGCTTATGCAAACCAGATCCTCTGGACATCCCATCTGCTTGCCATTCACAAAGACAATGTGAATATCTGTAGCTAAAAGGACACTTACACTTGGAGTAAATACATTTTGGGATGCTGATTACAACATCCTCAGTGGTTTCTCACTGAGGATACATGCAAGATCAGTTTGGAACAGGCACCAAATACTGCCTCTGGTAGAAAAGGTACTTTTCTTGATCCTCATATGGGAACAGCAAAATAAAATACTTTTACACAGTGATCTGTAAATATTTGTAATAGACATATAAAGATTGCTATGAACCAAATGCGTAAACAGTGGAAGAAAATGTAGAACAAAGGATTAAAAGAAAAATCTGCATATGTAACAAAGAATATTATTCCCAAGAAGTTCCTCCCAGTACTCAATCCCCAGCAGTAAAATGGACTGCTTGCCTTTGATTTTTTTTTTTAGTCTTTGGAAATCAATAATATGAAGATTAGTTCACTGTTGCCAATCAAAAGGTACATAAGAGATGAGGACTTAAGAGCTTTTTCTCTAGTGTTGCACACACTAGTGATCACGCTCAAGTTGCTTGGATATGTCTTGATGCTTTTGAGCATGGAAGTATGCATCTGTAAAATCAACACACCTACAGATACTGTTTTGTAAAATCACTTCCCCTTTTCACAGGAACTCTGAGTTTCGTTAGACAAATTTTCCTACAGTGGATGTTACTTTTCTTCACCGTTGCCATGTAGCCCTACTCATACTACGGTTAAATTCAATCTGAAAGTTTCATTACAGGTTCTCCAGATGTCAACTACTCATAGTTATTTTATTATGGGTGAGTTCTCTCACAATGACCCATATAACCCCATGTAAGTTGGGGAACATTGTGACAGTGTTTTTCTAGATCATAATTGACTGTGATTCCCTTTGCACAGGCAGGTATCCTCTCAGAGACTGCTACTCAGTAGATGAGTGGCTTGAATTCACATATAGAAATACCTCTTCTTACTGAATATATGCTATCTGTTGTCTTACTACATTGTAAGCTTTGAGTACTCAGAGGGGTGCTGACCTCCATGCCAGAGTGTTTTAATTTTACAGTAAGAGAGTGTGGCTTAGGGCTTCTTGCTGTTGAGCTGGAGACATGACTCTGAAATTTCGGTATACATGCTGAAGGTCACATGCAGTCCAACCAGTCAGGAGTGGGTACCTGCTGACCTCTCATACCCAGGAAAGAAAATAAAGCTATATATGATAGATGATTTTGCACCTATCATATATGTATATTTGTGCATATACATATCAGATACATAATTGAACAAACTAGCATTTTACTGACATGCAAGAGCCAATGGCTGATCAAGGCTGAATAGACCTGTCAGTTTTCTTAACAGCATATGTGGAAAAGAATGGCATTAAGACAGTCTGTAGTAAAAAGAAGAAACTGGAAATTAGGGCTTATGGAGACCTAGACAGCTCTACCTACCAAGCTCTCCTTAGAGAGTTTCCTAGTCCTCCAGATGGCTTGTATATTTTTGACAGGGCTGGAAGGGTCAGTCAAAAAAGTTGTTTGTGCCATTCTGTGTACATTTTTATCTCTGTATGTTTTCTGCTTAAGCTTCCGATTTGAGAAGGTGTATTTGGCAGTTACTTCAAGGCCAAAGTTGATCTTGTCCTTGAGACCAAGTTCATTTTTGTAAAACCCAAACCAGTTTTCTTGCCAACTAATTTCAGGGTTAGCAGCTCCAAATTTATATGATCTAGGCAGTAAAGGCAGTTGAATTATCACCAGAATAGCTCAGGACCATTAATGCCCTTCCTCCCACAACTATTATTCGGAACATTCATTAAACTACCGAATTTAAAGTTTAAACTGATAGTATGAAGTCGATGGGCTCAAGGAGTGGGCCTATGCAAATCTCATGAAGTTCAACAAGGCCAAGTGCAAGGTCCTACGCCTGGGTTGGAGCAATCCCCAATATCAATATAGACTGTGGGATCATCATGGGAGAAATGGAGTGAGAGCAGGGAGGATCTTGGGAGTACTGTAAGTTGGATGGGGCTGTGAACAATTTGATCTAGTGAAAGATGTCCCTGCTCATGGCAGGCGAAGGGAAATACACGACCTTTAAAGGTCCTTTCTAACTCCTACTATTCTGTGATTCTATGAAATCAGAGGGAATTCTGATTTAAGTAATTACTAGTCTGATGATGATTTAAAATTTTTATTCTTGAATGTTATTCCATTACAAATGTACTGAGGAAAAAACACTAGGGGTTTTGGTTTGTTTGTTTGTTTGTTTTGTTTTTTAAATAATCATAAATTGATTGTGACTGTTGTATAGGATTTAAGAAATTCTCTGAAGTTATGAAGCAGCACACTGAACAATGAGCCAAGAAATAAAGAAATTAAAAAATTATAGAGAAATTGAACACTAGAAATAATACCAGTTATCTGAGATGCAGCAACACTTAGGCAGATAAAAGCACCAACATATGCTGTATATCTTTCCGAGAAACCTGCTTCCTGGCCATGTGGAAGCTGGATTCTCACAGAATTATCTTTTTTTTTCTCTCTCTTTCTTCACTCCTTCTTGTTCTCTTCATCTCCTTTCTTTATATTTGCAGTAGCTGGATACCAAATGGGTTGGATTTTGCTAAGTCATATGGGTTAATGTGCTCATTCAATGCTTTGTGGAAAGCTTTGTTTTGGTTGTATGGTCCCCTTTAAACTTTCTCCAAGATCTCTTAGTTCCTAAAGTTTATCAGTAAAGTACCTTCTGAGAAAAAGGTGCCTTTTTTTTTTCCCTTTGTTCTCTCTCTTAAGGTGTTAAAAGACCTGAAGGCTCTTCTAATAATCCAGAAGGTGGGTATTGTTGCAGCCTTGTATATTTTTAAGGTAGAATTCCCTTGGTGAGCTCATAGGTCAAGACTTGGGATCTTACAGTGGCATCTCACCAGAGCAAAGTAGAGGGGCAGAATCACCTCCCTTGACCTGCTAGACACGTTACTTTTGTTGCAGCTCAGACACAGTTGGCTTTCCGGGCTTCAAAAGCACATTACTGGGTCATGTCCAGCCTCTCATCCACTAGCACCTCCAAGTCCTTCCTGGCAGGACTGCTCTCAGTCTCTTCATCCCCCAACCTGGATTGATACTAGGGGTTGCCCTGACTGAGGTGCAGCACCTTGCACTTGGCCATATTAAGCCTCATGAGCTTCCCATCTGCCCATTTCTCAAGCTTATCTAAATCCTTCTGGATGACATCCTTCAGGTGTGTCAACAACACTACTCAGCTTGATGTCATCTACAAATCTGCTGAGGGTGCATTTGATCCCTTTGTCTGTTATTGATGAAGATATTAAACAACACTGGTTCTAGTACAAACCCTCAGGGACCACCACTTGATACTTTTGCCCACTGGAACTCTGAACCATTGATCACTACCCTCTGGCTGTGACTATCTAACCAATTCCTAATCCATCTAATGGTGGAATCAATCACTCTCCAATTTAAAGAGAAGGATGTTGTGGGGTATCCTGGAAGTACTTGCTTTCAGGCTCTTTAATTGCTGTTCCTTTATTTCTCTGGTAGTTTTTCTAATGCTTTCTTCTTGAGTTTGCTTTTGTCCACAGTTTACATAAGTGTTTCAGTACCCTGCACACTGAGAGCAGAACAGCAGAAAGAATGAAAGGAGTAGAACTCCTTCTCTGGATCAGGTCTTTCATATGAAATGTCTGTTTAAAGACAGCATTTTAAGAGGCAGTGTTTCTAAAGAAAATGTAGTTCTGGAGCATCAGTCTCTCACATAGGCTGATCCTTACCTAGAGATTCTGGGAAAATATTCAGTAGAAAACTCCTTATCAGAAAACAGAGCTGCATCAAAATATGCTGTATGCTGATTTTACTAAACTTTGGTTTTAGAGGAAGATTTAAAAAAACACACCACAGTGACCTGTCTTAACAGTTTTTGTGTTAAACACTTCACAATTTAGAACTACTTTTAAATTCAATATTTTGGAATTTTTTTGTAAAACTGTCTATGTTATACAATGGAGGGTACTAAAAAGCTGAAATCAAAACAACATTTCATACTGCCAAAACTGACACATTAAAACCATACTGGCCACCCAAAATAAATGGATTTGTGATTAACCTCTTAAGAGGATAACCACTCTCCTACCCTAGTGCTCCATCACAGTCAAAAAAGTGTCAAGTTAAGTGCTACTATACTCTAGCTCTTATTTGCCCTTGTGCTACAAGCTACAGAAAAAAATACAAAAAGTTTTCACAGTGTTCTTTATCTTATGTCATTATCCTTATGCTGCCTTAGGTCATTAAAATAAATGTTTGGTGCATGGGTCCATTTATTCTATTGTCAGTGATGAATGTACCTGCTTGATTTAATTTTGTATGCATTTTATATCACCCATTGTATGTTTTCAGGTTTATTAAGTAAGTAGTTCATCTTATTTCAAAAAGCTCTAAGCATGATATATATTTATATTTTTTATTTTTAATGATCTGATTTTTAAAATCAAGTTTTTTGCTTCACACATGGTAAATCTCAAGTTAAGCCTGACTGTGTTGCTTTTTTTTAGTACTTGTGCATAGTTTTGTATGCTTTCCTTACAGGGAGTGAAGTCAAACTGTCCTACATATCAAGAAATTAGGGTTTGGATTTATTCTTTTTCCTTTTTTTTGGCCTCTTTTCTGTCCTTACCACAGCATAAATTTGAGAAGATTTCTACTTCCCTTCCTCATTTCTCATGTTGCTTCAGCCTACTTTTTCCTCAAAACAACTTATTTTTTTCACCAAAAATAATACTTTTTCCCCTTATCAAAAGGCACATGGAAGGAAGTCACTGAAAAAGGATAGTTATGTTGATCCATAAAGCTTTGCTGATAAGGGGCAGAACACTGCTCTACTGAAACCCCATGAAGCTGCCTCTTTGGTCTTTCTGCCTAATAAGAGAAGTGAACCATGCAGGGTTCTCTTCTTCGGGCATCTCTAATTGGCACGTGAGCTGGGAGACAGATGCACACATTTGTCTCTATTTAGCAAATGTCTCTATGCGCACATTTCTTTCTATATAACTTTCACATCCTCCTCCCTGCCTACCCCTCTACATATAGCATCTCTTTTCTCTGATGTATGTAAGAAACATCTCATTTTCACTCCTGACTATGCAAACAACCCTTGGATCAAACAGCAACTTTGCAAGTATTTAACCTCAACTCCAGGTTGCTAGCATTTCACCAGTCTGAAAATCAAGTCAGTATCCCAGGACTGCCAATGGGATTGTAGGGAGTTTTCCCTCTATAACAAAAGGTAAAACCAGAGAGAGCGGTTGAAACATGTGCTACAGCAGACTTATACAACAAGAACATTTATAATTTAGGGATCCTAGGTAGATGTACATTCTATGTCGATTTTACAGAAAATCAAATGAAGATTCTGTTAGACCACAGTTATAGTTCAGTGCCCAGGAAATTCTTCCTGGTGTTCAGCTCAGGTGTCTTGTTTCTCAAAAGCATGCCCTTACATGGAGGATGAACAGAGTTTACATTAACAAGAAAGAAATATTTTTGCCATTCTAAAAGGCTGTTCCCTTAGTTGCTGTGATATTTTTGAGCTTTTTTTCTTAATCCCTCCAACTTTTTGGTGGGGATGCGAAGAGATTAGAGTACAACCTAATTAAAAAAATGTGTAAGACAATTTCTGTAGGAAAAATATTCTGCATTAGAATTGCTAAATTGTAAGAAGGTTCATTAAAAACTGTATTAACCTGATAGACCTGATGTTAAACAACAGTTCGCATTTGTCCTGGCTGTATATTATGGTGAAAACATGATCAGTTTCAAATTATATAAGCAAAACTATTGCAATAACCAGCTGGTAAATGGTGTTATTTCTACATGATCCTTTTGAAGATCACACCGGGAATGCACTGGATGCAGTTTCCATTACTAGAGAGAGGGGCTCACCAACCAGATGAAGAGGGAGATGATTCTATTAAAACTTCAAACTAGACCAGACTCCAAGCCTTAATGTGGTTCAAAGGTATTTTTACCACTTTTATGTCCCACTTGCTTTCAACTTTACATATTCCCATACTTCCTGGTCCTCTGTCTGATAATATTAGAAGTGACAAAATATTTTTGAAAAAGTATTCATTTTAAAAGAAACAGAAAGGCCCTGAAGTCTCAAGAGAAAGCTTTAACTTATAGATTTTCCAAACTGTTTTTTCAGGCTTATTTTTAAAAATATTTGGGCAAAGTTCAGTGTTTAGTCCTAAGTCTTGTGTGCATACACAAACCTAATTGAAATTCTGACTTCTGTGGTTCACCCATCTGCTGAGTGGATCATCCATTAATTTTATCAATTATTCTAATAAACTAAGAAAACAGGATTGAAATCACCTATATAGCTTTGTTCTCTACTCATATCCATTGAAAAGTTCTGACAAGGCTATAATTCTTAAAAATTATTGTTTATGATAGCCTTTAGGTATTCAATAATATTGTGAAGACCTTTGATTCCTGTTTGTTTCACTTTAGATTTTTCTATTATGCAGAGAAATACCTTAAACTCATTTGCCAACTGTACTATACAGTGCTGAGTTCCACAGGATAGCTATAGAATAGCCTTAAAAATACATTTTCTTACTATCTTGAATTTATCCAAGAAAGTGTCAACACTGTTGCTATCTCTCATTGGTAAGAGCATTAAGTTTTGACATGTGCTAATAGTGAAATAGCATGCAACTGGAAAGGTGCTGCAAGTACCGAAACATGTTTAAGTAAACCAAACAACTGAAAGTTTTTGTAAGTAAAAAGTAAGTAAACTTCAACCTGAAGAAAAGAGTGTTTTTACAAAACACAGGAGTGCTGACTTTGAAAAATAAGTTAACATTAAAAAGGCTTTAAGTTGTTTGGAGAGATCTGCAGGCTTACTGAGGAATACCTAGTACATATCTGAAAGCTAGGCCAAGCTATTTTTTAGAAGTACTCAATTGCAGAGGGTTGTAAGCACTTTATTGCAACTGCAGTCAGCAACTTGGATTGGATATCCAGCCCATATAGGGTTGTTTGTGGCTGGATTACTCTCTAGTTGAGGTGTTCAGAGAGACTTGTACATTTATCAGCTCTGCAGGGACTGCTCAATAAGAAGGAAAAAATAAAAAAGTACTAGTTATGTGGTCAGAGTCCAAATTCTGCAAAAACTGTGTTTTGTTGGACTTTTCTGCCAGTGTGTCATAACATGTCAGCTCTCTTGAGGGGATATAACTCCTGGAAGCCCTCATAAGGTGTCAAAGTCCAAACAATAGTTTATTTCTTCTTTATCAGAATAAATACCAGGTTATAGCAAGTACCTATGTTGTAGGACAAAGGACAAATCTCTTTTCCAGCAAGGCAAGAGTTTCTCATTTCTACACATCAGCACTCTGACCTAACACAATGTTGTTGTTGTTGGCTGGACTTCGCAAACGAAGATTTTGGGATAAACCTGTGCAATGGATTTTTTAGGTGAGGCACAGTGTGTGCGGAACTGGCCCCACCCCCTTTACTCCTGAGGTTCATTTTGTCACGGCTGAGCAGCTTGGACGGTGACAGCGAGTTCCTCCAGGATTCAAACTGGCATCCTCAGAGGAGGAGCCGGCTCCACAGGCGGGGGCCTACGCCACTCGGCCAGCGCCCGCCACCCATTTCAAAACAACATCAAAGGAAAAAACAGCAAACAGAAAAGCAATAATGTCAGGCTGTTGAGCAATCCTGGGAGCCCATGTGGGTCAGAGCACCAGGAGAAGACCTCGCCTTATCCTCTCTGCCACCGAATGACACAAACGTGGCACTGCAGCCACGCCTGCAACACGAGCTGGGGCAGGTAACACAATGTATTTCTACGATTAATACCATTCAGAGCTCATTAAACCTGTTTTTTACGGATGCCCCTTTCTGAAGATACTGTCCAAAATACAGGAGCAGGAGCCAGAGGTCTGTGTTTATCCCTTCTGCAGCCAATGGAGCTGGTGTAATCAGACTACTCTCCATCATTTGGATGACTCTTTTACATCATCATTTTCAAAATTTTCCCTGCAAAACCTTCTGAAAGTCTGACTCAACACTGTCCCACAGACATATGTAGATGTCACATGCAGAATAACAGTAGGCTTCTGAACTCCCTTTGGGAGTCAGAGCATTCATAGAAAAGACCAGAGTTTTTTAAGGAGTAGTACAGCAACCAGCGTAGCCTGAGTCCTAATGTGTGATTGTCTATAATAATCATGCATGCACATTCAGGTTTAAGTAGATGCATATGCCTGCTCCCAAATTTGAGTCTTCATATCAGATAATCAAAATGAAAACAAAACAGAATAAAATAAGACAATATTCAGGAAAAGAGAAAGAAATTCCATATACATGGAACTTCCCTTCTATAATCCATCCTACTAACCTCAGCAATGCAGATATAATGCTAATCAGTCATTCATTCTTCTGAGAGTTTGTTAATAAGCAATAGTAGGTAAGAAGAAATCTGTACTCATGTCTTTACTGCTTCATTTCTTGTTTTTTTCCCTATGTTAAACATCTAAATATTGTTTTAGTATAACCCCTTGATTTTAATTATTAAAAGGTGTAACAACAGCAGACACCACCCAGTCATTCCAAAAGGAGAAACTTCTTCATGCTCATACTTAAATATGCACCTTTATCAATAAGACAACTCATTTCATAGAAAGTGAACTACAACAATAACTTAAAGGAGAAAAATACTACAGAAGTATTTTCTTCCAGTAATTCAAAATATGATGTCTGGAGGTGAAATTATAGTGTCACAAACAACTGGCATTTCTGCGTCTTAAAAGTGACAGACAGTAGTTATAAGTAAGGGATACCGAGCAAATCACTTCAGATTCCATTCTGTAACTCATTTTATATAAAGGCATGAGTGTGAATGTGAAATGTTTTCATAACCTGTTCATCATCTGGCCTTTGGGGTTTGTTCTGCTGACAAGGTTTGATTGATACTTTTTTATTATTATTTTGCACTATGGATTTTCAAGTGTTATTGCTGTCAGACAGAATCGTTGTTTTCAATAGAACTTTAGAAAAAGAAATATTTTAAAAACATTGTATTATTGAATGTAAAAGAAAATAAAGCATTAATATCACAAATTCTTAAATTTTGATTACTTTTCTTTTTTTCCCTCTCAATTCTCTTCATATACACATACAATAGAGTAGGAAATAAAATAACATTCAGAAAAAAAAAGCTTCACTGCAATTATTTATTGTCTTTCAGTAGCACAGACAATAGTGATTTTTTTTTCTTTTTTGCTGTATTTATGTTCTTGAAGTACAGAAGTCCAACCTAATGAGCATATAGCTAGTGGTTTGCACAAGGTTGTTTATCACTTGGTTGTTAAACTGGTTGTTTATCCAGATTTGTCTGGAGGGGATCCTTATGCCTCTTAATAGCTATTACAGTGTTTCAGCTATTTTGTATAGGTATGTATGAAACTCACAACAAACTTGATGTAAAACACCTGTGGACACAGACGGGTAGACAGCTTGTAAGTGTCCTTTATTTGTTGGCTTTTGCTTTATTTTGGGGTATTTTTCAGGGTCTCAGATGGCAAAGAGAGGAAAATCCCACCATCTCCGTTTCCCATGTTTAGATCTTACTGCTACCATGAAAATCTCTCTTTGACTTGCAGAAGTTAAAAATATCTGTTCACAGCAAAGGTAGGAAATCATCCACAGACTGAGTTACCTGGATAAGTATTCAGGACTGGTTTTTTTGATGTCTGTAAATTTCTTTCATTTAGGAGAGGTCTGCCAGCTACAATTCATATACAAGACAAAAATTCAATCTCACACTAAGATTATTCTTTTCAATCATAAATTTAGTAAAGTGTCAGTGAAGCACGAGTAGCAGTGTAACATTTGCAAAGCATAACTGCTTTACAGGGTGTAGGAGAAACCTCCTTAGTGACCCAAGGATCACATCTCAGGATTCCCTGCTCAGTCTTCTGGAGAACAAAAGTTAAATTCCCTTGTCCTATTGCTGGGGTGTACAATCCCAGCTCTCAGTCTAGGGAAGGTACTCCAACTTCTGATTATTGTGTCCCTCTGCCAGACTTGCTCCAGCAGGTACTTGTTCTTCCTATGTTGGAGGTCTCACAAGAGTGGAGTAGAGGGGCAGGACCACCTCCATCAGTCTGCTGGCCATGCTGCTTTTGACGTGGTCCAGAATACAGATGGCCTTCTGGGCTGCAAGTGCGCATTGCTGAGTCATAGTCATTTTTTCATCCACCGGCACCTTCTCTGCACGGCTGCTCTCAACTCATCCCTCAGTCTGTGCTCATATTGAGGATTGCCCTGACCCAGGTATAGGACATTGTGCTTGGCCCTGTTGAACTTCATGAAGTTCATATGAGCCCACTACTGAAACCTCTCTGTCAAACATCCACTTGGCCCTTCAGCAACTTCAGGAGAGCCCCTTGATAGTTTCAGGGCATGGCGCTTTGATTTCAGACTAGTAGTGGCAAACTATCAAAGCCATTGTTTTGTTGATAACATATCCAGATAGTTCTGTACTTAATGCTGAATGCAAGAAATGTGATAGGACCATGTCACCTTATGCAAACTGAGAGCAATATGGAGAATACTTTGCCATTTCATAAATTATGCAAGATATCCTATTTTTCAGGAATTATATATTTTTGTTGTAACCTGGTATTATATAACATCTTGCCTTTTATTTTATGGGCCCTGTGGTTAAGGACTCAGATAAACACCTGTGTCAATCATGACTAAAGCAGATTTCTGGCTTTTCTGTTTTGTTAGTTATAGTTCTTCAGGGAAATGATTCTGTAACACTGAGGTAGGTGGGAGCCTTACCTCCCGTTTCAACAGGGATGTGATCAAGCTGTGTTATGCTGCTGGAAAGAGACGCGGTCAGGAAGATAGACATTAACTTACAAAGGACCCATCAATATCAATCATATTTCTCTCAAAATATTACCTCTACTGAGGAATATTCAAGAAAAGATGTTTGCAGCTCAGCATTCTAATTCAATCCTTGCCCAGAACTTGGACAGGAATAAAACTCAAAACACTTAAATCACATGGGATTTGAGGAATATTGCAAGTCAGTAGATGTTTTGTGAAAGAATGTGTATGGCTTTTGGAAACATCAATGATTTCCCCAATACAGAGGCTATAAGGTGGATGTTGCAAAAAGAATGAAATTTTACTGTGACTCTAAATTATGATCAATTTTCTAGGTTTCTCCTTCAGTTTGAGACTCCACGCACTAAGTAATGTAAATAAATCCAATCTTAATAGATTTTGACACATTTGTTTGACTGCATATTATGGCCCATTTTCCAGAGAAGATTAGGGTAATATTAGTCTTTAATATTATGCTTTCAGATTGCCAACTGTTCACTCTAATAGTAGCATATAAATGACATTCTCGATGATCATCTCCTTTAATCATGGAGCATGTCTGATTTTTATATTGGCTAAGTGTGTAGGCAGCTGGTATAGCAGCATCCAAACACCAGTCTCCTTTGAAGTGGCAGAAAGTTGCCTCCTTTTGGCACAGTAATGCACCCAGTGATTCAGCACCAATGATGCAGCATAATTGACAGCAAGTGTCATCCAAGTGAAGAAAGTTCCTTAGAAATGCTTGGAAAGTTTTTCTCATTATTTTTACTCTGGCATTTTATGGACATTCTTTTCAAATACATTCCCACAAAAGCCAGGGCTGTTGTTTTACAAAATAAAGAACAAAAAAATAAAAAGAAGAAATATCAAAGGATTTAAGTATACTGTAAGAAATATAACAAGTGTAGTCCACAGCTTCCCAGTATCTGCCTCCTCCTTCAGTGAAATGGAGAGAGGTAAGGTTTAGTTTCTTAGTATCTGTCAATACACTGTGTTTGCGTGACAAGGCTTTGGTAGTGGTGTGGGGAGAGTTGGGACTAGAGGCGTGGGTTCTGACAGAGGCTACTAGAAGCTTCCCACATGTCTGGACAAAGTCAATGCCAGGTGGCTTCAAGAAGGACCCACCACTAGCTAAGTCCAAACCAGTCAGTGATAGCTGGTAACACCTCTTGGATAATGTGTTTGAGAAGTGGGATAAAACCCAAAACCCAAGTTATTGTGCAGAAGTAGTTGCGACCAGAGAAAAGCAGATCAAGAATATGTGAGAGAAACAACTCAGCAGACATCAAGTGATGAGGGAGGGGGAGGAGGTGCTCCAGGTACCGGAGAAGACATTACCCTGCAGCCCATGGGCAAGTCTGTGGTGAGGCAGCTGTCCCCCTACAGTCCATGGAGGTCCGTAAGAGCACAGACATCCACTCTGTACCTCGCTGAGGAGACCCACACTAGAGCAGGTGGATACTGAAAAGAAGGATGTGATCTCATAGGAAGTCTGTGCTGGAGGAGGCTCCTGACAGGGACCTGCTGACCTCTGGAGAGAGGAGCTCACATTAGAGCAGGCTTCCTGGTAGGACTTGTGACCCTGTGTGGGGCCCAAGACAGTGCAATCTGTTCCTGAAGGACTGCACCCCATGGAAAGGGACCTATGATGGAGAAGTTCAAGAAGAACTGCAGCCCATGGGAAGGATTCACACTGGAGAAATTTGTGGAGGACTGTTTCCTGTGTGAGAGACCCACAGGTGTTTTTAAGATTTATTTTGCTTCTCACTAACATGCTCTGATTTTGATTGGTAGTAAGTTCAGCTAATTTCACCAAGTCGAACCTGTTTTGCCTGTGATGGTATTCAGCGAATGGTTTCTCCCTGCCCTTAACTTAACTCATGAGCCTTTTTTTATATTTTCTCTCCCCTGTTCAGTTGAGGAGTGGAGTGATAAAATGGTTTTGGTAGGTACCTGGCCTCCAGACAGAATCACACCACCATGGTAACAACGACATCACACAGGTCATCCAAAGTAGACAAAAATAGAACAGGGGGAAAAAAAAGAAAGGGAGAAAATCCCCCCAAAACTAACCACCACCACCACCACCACCAACAAAACCCCACTAAACAAAACAAAACAAACAAGCAAACAGACCAAAAAAAACCAAACAACAAAAAACCAAAACATAACCAACCAACCAAAACCCAAACAAAACAAAAACAAACAAACAAAAAAACCTCCAGTTCACCAGGTACTGCAATTAGTTAAATCAGGTTTAGATCTTACTGCTACCATGAAAATCTCTCTTTGACTTGCAGAAGTTAAAAATATCTGTTCACAGCAAAGGTAGGAAATCATCCACAGACTGAGTTACCTGGATAAGTATTCAGGACTGGTTTTTTTGATGTCTGTAAATTTCTTTCATTTAGGAGAGGTCTGCCAGCTACAATTCATATACAAGACAAAAATTCAATCTCACACTAAGATTATTCTTTTCAATCATAAATTTAGTAAAGTGTCAGTGAAGCACGAGTAGCAGTGTAACATTTGCAAAGCATGACTGCTTTACAGGGTGTAGGAGAAACCTCCTTAGTGACCCAAGGATCACATCTCAGGATTCCCTGCTCAGCCTTCTGGAGAACAAAAGTTAAATTCCTGATCAAATGCTTATTTCTTTTGGTGAAGAGGAATAAATTTAGGCACAAGAAATGTAATATTTTTCAATGGAATAAAGAGAAACTAATGTTATATTACAATGAATAATAGCTGGAAGAAGGCCTGCTCTAGTCTTCTGAACAACATAGACAAAGTTTAGTTTTGGATGACCTAAAATTAGGAAGGCCATGAGTATATCAAAGCGCAAATTTTTGTGCTAACAGTCAGCACCTCCAAAGGGATTTGGGAAGAAAAGGCGTTAGCAGGCTCTTCAGCCAAAATAATATATGGTGTGGTATATTCCCAGCTTGACTTTGCACTCCTGCCTCTGCTGAACAAATGCCAGATGAGACATGATATTCTTAATGGATAAAGAGGAGAGTTCTGGACTTTTGCCTGGAATTGTGCTGGCTGGTCCGAGGAAACCCTTTTAGACAGCCTAAATTTTTGTGATTTTCATGAAAACTGGAGCAGTATTTCAGGTCAACCTCTTGTCCTGACAGTATTTAGCAGTTTTTCCTTTCACTCTTCTCAGAAAGAGTCATGCTAACGTCAGTCATTGAACAGAAAGTCTGAGCTCTCAGTGAAGAGACAGAGGAATCTATGTTCACCCTACATGTCAGAACTTCAACCTAAATTCAATCTCAGTGTTGGAGGTATATAGACTGCACTAGTCTATATCTTGGATTAGATATCCCCACTTGTCTTCTCCTGGGCAAGATTGCAGAAATTTGTCAGAAGTAGCATGGGAAACCAAGGACAGAAGGCAAGGACATTAGGCAGCCCCTGAATGGCTTGAGAAACTTAGACCACACAAAGGAGGATGACTGTATTCCCCTGGAGGTGTCTGAGCAGCTTGCTGGCTCTTCTCATGGTCTACAAGGTATCACTACCTTTAACAACCTCAAATGCTAGATAATAATGAAAAAATAGCTTTGGTTTTACTTCCAAGTAGCCTATCCCATTTGTGTTTATCACAGGTCTCACCCATTTGGTAAAGGTGGAAAGTGGTGCCAAGTTATAGAAGTTACTTTTTCTTTTGGGCTTATCATTAGAGCCTGATGAGGAGGCTTGTGATAAGAAAACTTGGAGGCAAGAAACACACTTCAAGTATTTCACCCAGGAATGAGGTCATGTATAGACAAAGATGAAATTGATGAGCTCAGAATTAAATGGGAGAACTACTGTTTCCCAGATGTTATTTTTCTGTGGCCTCCAGAGCTTTGAAAGGCATTTTTCTCACGGATAAAAGATTTTCCACTACAGATGGTGCTTTTAACCCTCCTAAGTCCTTGTCTATCAGAAATAAAACTCTGGAAAAAACCGACATAACACTTCTTAGGAGGACGAGTGGGCTCTTATTGTCACAGCTTTCCAATGATCATTTTGAAATTCAGGTAAAGCAACTTCCCACAGGTACTCACTTTGGCACTTAGTTAATACAACAGACTTTAAACCTGTTTAATTTATGGTATATTTAGAGAATTTATTCATGAGGATGATTTTTAGTCAGTAACAAGTTTATGCCTTTAATACTTCTATAGAAATTTTATATATGCATATGCATATAGAAATCTATGATAAAATATTTTCCTTGTATTTGTCTGCTCTTTCTTTGCTGTGACTCATTACTCCCTTCCAATCTTTTGTCCAAACCATTTGTAGTGGTCTCTGCTTAGGACTTAATTCTTTGAGACAAGAAAACAAGAAACATTGATGAAAAACATGTCCAGGCAAAGCCTTTTTGGCTGTGAAAGAAGGAATATAAGAAATTATTTAGAAAGCGTAGTGTTTGGGAAATAAAATTAGAGAGGCAGTGAAATGTATTTCCCATATAAAAACATTTTGAGAAGAAATAAAATGGTTCATGTGAGAAAATTGTAATGAAAAGAAGCACAACTAATTATTCAGATAAACCAAAAATAAGGCAAAGTAAACTATGTGGGTTCCTTCAGTGTGATCAATTTAGTCATAAATAGACATATGTTTTGAGGTTGAGCATCCACACTGGATTTGTGTAATTGTATTCTATTTAGCAAGATTTAGAGTTGAAATGAAGAACACATGCAGCGGTTTCATCTCCATTCCTGTGCAAGCAAAGTCCAGGATACAGACATAGGCTTTACCTGGGACTTCTGTACCAATTTGGGCCCAGCCTACAATACCTCAGATGGGAGCAACATATTTTTGCTGATTCTGAAATTTCAACACTCTCTACTATCTGTATCCATGGATAATTTCTGAGATGAGGTAATGTTATTTGACATAAAATGAATTGTATATATTTACATTCACATATTAATGTCTGGTGAATATTTTAAGTGCAGTTTGTAGGCACCAAATTAAATTTTATTTATTATCATGGTTATGATGTAGTGTTCTCCTCAAAATTGATTACATGAAAATTGAAATTTTCATCAAGAATACAGCCCAACTGTCCCCCATGATGCTGAGATCATGCATTACACAAAGGCAGCAAACTGAAGAGAGCAGATGACCATACATTAGCTGTTAAGTGAAGGCTAGGGTCTCTTAGGATTTCCAAGAGGACATAATACTGTGAGCTCTAGGGAGAAGTTGGGAAGATGACCCTTTAACTCCTCATTTGAGATCTCTGAGACTGCTCTAACCTGCAGTCAGTGCTCTGCATCTCTCAGTCTATGCAGAAGTCTGATCATTTGTGAGAATATGAAGTAGAACACATCTGGACTGTGATCTCTGCTGTCTAAACCATTGTTATCACATCTCTGTGTCACAAGATAAAAGAGAATAATTTACTAGCTGTCTAGGTGTCTAAGTTTAGAGGAAATTAAGATATTTGTTGGACTAGAAACCAAAGAAGGAGATGAGCCTCCTTTAGATTCAAAACAAAATTTAATTAAGGTATGATAATAGAAAGGATAACAGTTCTTAACTAATATATATATATATATTCAAGAGAAACAAAGCAACCAGAACTAAACAACCAATTTGTGGGTAATCCCCCCCTGAACACCCCCTCTCCTGTTGGGCGCAGCAATATTTATGGACAGCAGGTGGCGATGTTGCTCCTTGGTCAGTGTTAGGCTGCCTCCCGAGGGTGGATGGAGAGGTTTTGGTGTGGGAGATGCTGTGCAGAGAGGGAGAAGATCTGGGATCCTTTTCTGTGGGCAAAACTCTCTCTTAGTCTATGGCTGGAGGAGGGATGTTACTCTGAGCTGGAGGCTGGCGCCAATGCTGCAGGGGCTCCTAGTGCCCAGGCTGGCAGCCGCTGGCTCTCTCAGGAAACCTGATGCAAAAACCCCGGCTAGGAAGTCTCTCTCTCTCTGTCTGTCTCTCTCTTAAGCACTGGGAAACTCTGAAAATCCAGGGATAGGAAACGGGAGAAAAAAGAGAAGGAGACCAAACTCTCAGGGCAGAGGTTTCTCCGAGAAAAAACATCTGTCTCTCCTCCTACAGCAGTCCTCCTCCCCCGCAAGCCGAAAACCAAAGTACCCCCTTCCCTTACCACACTCCACCCCAGTGATTACCGTTGCTAGGTAACACCTTCACTCATCCCCTGCTCCTTTGTTATTCATCAGTGGAGAAAGATAAGGGCTACTAACTCCTCAGTGGTTCACTCCCTAACTTTGGTGGTAGGGGAAAGAAAAATTCCACGAGATCCTAAAACTATAACACTAGGACAAAAAGCAGGCTAAGAAGAGCATGGATGAGCCCCATCAACTAATATCTTTTGAGGTCCCTTCTTTGCTAGTGGTGAACAAGGATGGTAAAAATTAACTGGTTCTCTGATGTAATCATCTGGATGTAGGAACAGGAAATAAATGTTAATTTTAATATTTTAGATCAACCAGCATTTTGCCACAGGGAGAACCCAGGTGATGTTTCTTCTGGATTTGAAAGGAACTGAGCAATAATGAGCGAGACTAGACCTATACAAAATGAAGTAACCTTGGTCCATTAAAAAATTCTCCAAGACCTTTTTGTTATATACATTTCTATATCAGCACAAGGACTTCGCATTCCAGGAGCTGAACTACATGTTTTAGGCTACAAGACTTGGTGACAGAATACTCTTAAAAGTGAGTTTTGTATTTGTGGGATGAGTTAATACCTCTGGAGAATTTTCAATGCCTTTTTTCTAGTATGAAACATGTAGGTAGAATGTTTTCTTAGACACTTTTGACATATTTTTGATCTTTCCTTCCACCCCAACTTTCTCCTCCATGATACAAAACCCTTTCTCAACTCATCTTTCCTGTTTTTAATGCTAATGCCAGTCCACAACAATGTCTTAAGCCCTGTTCTTTAGAAGTTGTATTACACTTCTGACAACTGACATAATACAAACAGTTAACTGGATCTGAACTCAGACTTCTTGAGAAGCAAATCTAGTGCTTCAATCAACTATCTTTTTCTTTTCTTATCCTTTTTTGAAGACTTTCTTTAAGGAATCTCTTAGGCAACTTGACATTTTATGCTATAGCATGACAACTCTAATCTTCTGTCTGCGGTTTTAGTGACATCCATAAGGTTTGTTGATTTTAAATGAGGTATTAGAAGCAGCTTGTTAATAAAGCAGTTAATTGAGCAATTTTCATAGAATATCACATTTTACCACACTGTCTTTTCCAAGAGCATATTTTTAATCTCATATTTATTCTATTTTAGAAACACAATTAAAAGGACAAACCCCCTTCCAGATGAAAGATTATTACTGCTAATGCCTCAGTACTCATAGAAAAGGTCTTGAAGGCAAATATGATCACCCTTCATTTTGTTATTCTTTGACTAACATGTTCCCCATATCTCTGATGTGTTTTTTTGTGGGTCTGTGTGACAGGGAGTTATTATTTTAACAATGATTTCTGTTATTCAGTTTGCAAAAACCTTCTACAACTTTTGATCAGTACATAGCAATTTTTCTTTAATATCTTAATTGTTCTTGCAACAGGCCAAGCTCATGACAAAATAATTGATTACCTGATTTCTGTCATACTGAGAGGCTATGGAAATATGCAGCTGTATTGATGTAGGACTCAGGCTTTCTGTACAACACAGGTTGCTCTTATTTCCTGCCTCCAGCCAGCACAAGGTACCATAAAACAGATATACTTCCATTTGTTGATACTGCCAACAAACTTATTTTTAAAATCAAGTTATACATTAATTTTTGTTCTTATTAAATCAAATTTAAAAAACCAAAAAACAAAAAACAAACAAACACATTTTTTTTCTCCTTCAAGGAAACATAGTTGTACAATTTGTGACCTGTAAATGGAGTGGACATGCTTGTTTGTTTTGGTAATGTGTAGGAACTGAGGAATGAGAGCAGCAACCCATGTCACAAGAACTGGAAAGCACATGTGGTACAGAGAAAAGATAAAAAAAAATTCCTAATTTCTTAATAAACCTTTCTGAGTACTTCTAGGTAACAGGGGACTGACTCCTCTCTTAAGTGCACTCTTTGCTGTAGGAGTGCAGCTGTTCATCACAGGCAGTCTCAATTTAAGAAGTTCTAGTGATGGTTTCAGATTATTTTGTGACGTTCTCCTTCCCACCACTGAAACTGGTTTCACACTGTTGTAATTCAAAGAAAACCTTTGCCCTTTGCCTGCTAGCTGTAGACAGAAGAGGGATTCAGAAAAAAAATTACCCAAGTTGAACATGGGAACATTTCCTTTACAGTGTTAAAGATCTGATTTCCCCATACCTCATACTTCTCAGTTCTCTTCTTTTTAGCCTCAGGAGATGAAATAAGGATGTGTTTAGAGAATGTATCAGTCTGCACGTGTTTTAGTGAACACATGATTATCCGTTTATAACTCATAACAGAAAAACTTGGATTTTCAACAAGTTTCGGGTTGCAGGGGGTTTATTTTTTATTTTTATTTTTTTTTAACCATAACTCAGTGTTAATGTAGAACTGGCTAGAAAATAAGATATTTACTAAAAGAGATTGAAAGAGTTCTTTAAATATTTCCACTGGAGCAGTTCACACACAGGTTTCAATCACACACAGAGAGACAGAAATTAAAACTGCCTTATTTCTGGGTTCTTATACTTTGTGAGAAAAACAGCAACATATAGATAGCAAGACAATTTTGTGTTCCCAGATAATGTTGCTGTACTGGACTCTATAGCTTAGAACTGAATCCCTGTAAAGAGGACACAGATGAACCTTCTTAGTTCTGCAAAGGCTGGTGTGTTAGTCTTGTTTGTATAAATGAAATTCTCTGATTAAAGTAAACCACCAGGAATACCATGCTGTATTGAATTACAGAATGAAAGCTCTGCCTTCTGGCCAGAGTAATATAGCTATTTATTAATTAAAGATGTATTCCCTTCCTCTTTCCCCTTTTCCTTTCCCTTTCCTTTTTTTTTTTTTTCCTCCAAAATTCATGATGGTAACCTCCTAGGAAGATGACTAATGAAATGATGATATAGGCATTACATTCACAATATGGTACTACCCAAGAATATTCCTAAATTCAATAATAAACGTCCTTATTTTTATTTTTTTCTTCTAGAGTGAGGTAAAAACATTGGAGTAATAACACTGTTATATATCTCCATGCTTAATTTTGTATTCTGTTTGTTCTGACACAGAAGATGAATAAGACAGGATTCCCCCCACCATCACCACTCATAGCATTTTTATGTTTATAAATGTATAACTAAAAGAAATCTAAGAAATACTTCTGTAGTTCTATGGATCATATTTAATGGAAAATTGATCCTGCTTTTACGAAAGTTCTAAAACTAGAAATTCTTCAATAAATATGGGATTCCAAAATATCTTGGCTTCAAGAGAGCTGACTGGGAAGTCAAACCTTGGGAAAGGTATGAGTATGAGTATGAGTATACCGAGCTTGATAAACTCAACCAAGTTTGCTGACATGTGCTGCTTCAGATACCTCTGAAACGCTTACAGCTGACAAGATTTGTAGACTTTTGTGTACTCCTTCTAGGCCAAATGAACTTTTATGTATAAAGTTCCTTTGTTTCTTCTGACCTTGCATTCCTGACTGACCTCCATAACAACCATAATGTAATCTCCTAATTGTAATATCTCTTCCCATATTTAGCATAAAACCAGCCCCTGAGAGGAATATTAACTCGCTGTACCTTTATATTACATCTTGTAATTTCACTAAATGTTCCTGTTTGACCCCCCACAACTGGGGACCATGCCCGACTGCTACAAATAAAAGGGAAATTTGTGATCATTACTTGAATGGTAAACAATGGAGGTTGTAATGGTTCATCCTTTCTGCAGTTTTATTATTGCCTTCCACCTTCCAATCTAAAAGCACTTAGCATCCTAATTACCTCTTCTGGCTTTTTCAAAATGTCACAGCTACTATTTAGCCAATGGATCACATTTCATGGGACTACAGCTTCGCTTTTAAACCCTGTATTAATAGTTGAAATGTCTGACAGGCTGAATTATAAACTTAGCAACAACTTTGTCTCCTTTTGGATTTTTGTGGATTTGTACTACTTTGGGAAACAAGAAGGAAATCTGAAGTCAGAAATATCTGGCTCAAAAGACATGCCTACTAAGAGTGATCTTTGTCTAAGCCATCAAAATCCCTTTCCATACATCTAAACACTATAGTTAACAGCCACTTTGTTATGTTATAATTAGTCTTAATCATTCATAGCTTTTGTATACATGGTGACCTCATACACAGAAATAGTACAGTTTGAAAACAGAGATAAAATAGTATTAAATTAACAGCTGTATCTGAATAGGAAATAAAAACTTCCAATCACAGACCACATGGGGGGATTCTAAAAAAGAATAAGAATGGCTATTTTTTCCAGCTGTGTCAAGAAGACTGAAAAATAATTTTTTACCAGTAAAACTGTTGTTCTCCCAATACTTAACATTTCATCCCAGTGGGTTCATAGGGCACCTGTCTTCCTTTCACTCTTCTTCTTCCCCTCTACCCTTGTGAAATCTTTTCTAAGTCCCTCAGAAAGTTGTTACACTTCAGTGCAATTAGTAGCCATACCAGGCTTTCACAGTAATGAGTCTGATGTTATCTTACTATAATAGCTACTGCTCAAACTTTCATCTTGTGTGTATATGTATCTTAAAGTTCCTCACCTTCTTTTAGCAAAGAGCTCTTTTCCAAGATCAGAGCATTTTCTATGTGCAGAATCTGTATTTCATTCCTGAAAAAAGCCTTCAAACATGAATGTAATTGTGCAATTTTGGTCTCCTATCCTTTTCCCAGAACAGGATAATGTGTTGATGTGGTACTTCAAACATGCTGCCATGGGACTGGCATCATGACAGACTGGTTATTTAGTGAAAACGTATTGAGGGAAGAATGAACAAAAAACTACTCATGAATGTAATGATTTGATCCTCAATATGGCAACACTGATCACAGAAAATGGTGAGATTAGAAGCAAAATGAAAATCAAAATTAAAGTTTAAAATTTGCTCGGTGCTTTGTGATCTGTACAAAGGGACTAAAAAATAATTTTTTCCATTAAGATTTGAGAAAATATAAGATTAATAAGGTTAAATCATCCAAAGAAAAGGTAGTTCATTAATGTAATAAGACTGAAATCACATGCACACTCTACTAGATGAATGTGGGATTAAAAAAAATCACATCCTTTACTCGATGTTTATGGACTACAACTCCCTGATAAGGAATTTAAATGTAATTGGGAGTTTAACAGTACATTTTAAAAGCTATCAGATGATTTACCCAGAGTGCTGCATCCAGCTCTGAGGTCCTCAGTACAGGAAGGACATGGATCTGTTGGAGCGAGTTCAGAGCAGGGCCACAAAAATGATTAGAGGGATGGTGAACATCTCCTATAAGGAAAGGCTGAGAGAATTGGGATTGTCCAGTTTGGAGAAGAAAAGGCTCCAGAGCGACCTTCTTGTGGCCTTCCAGTATTTAAAGGAGGCCTCCAAGGGAGGGGGAGTGTGTCTTTTTACAAGGTGATTGTGATGGGACAAAGGGGCAAAGTCTTTAAACTGAAGAGAATGGATTATGTCAGATGTTGGGAAGACATTCTTCACTGTAAGGGGGGGTAAGGCACTGGATCAGGTTGTTCAATGAAGTTGTGGATGCTCCATCCCTCAAAGTGCCAAAGACCAGGCTGGATGGGACACTGAGCAAACTGGTCTGTCTAGTGGAAATTGTCCAGTGCAAGTTGCCACACTGCACAGGACAGGAGGTTTGGAACTGGATGATTCAAGGCCTCTTCCAACCTAAAACACTCTACGATTCTATGATTTATCACTGAGTTTCATTTTTTAGTGGCTTGACTTTTTTTTGGATCTGAAACAGACTGTTGAAAAAAAAAAAGAAAAGAAAGAAAAAAGAAGGGATTCAGCCTTTGATGCATTTAAAAAATATGGGACAGAATTGAGAGCTGCCACCCAGATTAATATTTTTTTCCTTTGAGTTTTATTATTGTGGAGGAGAAAAGGGAGTGTGTTTTGCATTGTGTTCCTTGTTTGGCATTCTGAGTCTTGTCTTACTTGGAGTTTGATCTTCTGAATATTGATCAGACTCAGAAATTATGAAATCTAGATTAAGGAGCAGTTTGATAGTGTAGGAACAGGGCTCATGACACAAAAAAATTTATAAGTACTCCCATCCCAATGACATCTTTTAAATTTTTTAACTTTTACCAGTTGGAGGAGCTTAATACAAGGACCTTGATAGTTCAGATTCAGAAGATGAATCTAATTATGACAGTTTCAGATCTGAGATCTAGTTAAAAAAATTTTTTTGAGCATTTCTGATGGAAGAACTCTAAAAAGATTTTTACCTTTTTATCACCTACAAAACCTAAAACCTCTAAAAACAAAATTGAAAACTTTCTATGGAGATTTATCATTTATTTATTTATGAAAGAGGCTTTGTTATTCATAGAGTTGAAAAATTAATTAAAATAATATTAAACATGTATGAATTACTTTATTATTTTTTACTTTGATGAATTAAGCACTTGTAGTGTTGTTTAAAACTGCAAAAAAATTAATTCACAAACACACACACTAATATTGATCCTCATCAAGGAAACTGCTTTCAGAATTTTTCATGAGCTGTTTTTCCCCAACGGTGCTAATTGTCTTTAATTTTTCAAAGTCTTTGCAACTGTGAAAGGAAAAGCATCTCATCAAAATTATTCTGTTCCCAGAGACTATTTCCCTTACACTATGAAAATATACAAATTCACGGCCATGGTGACGCCCCTGGGTGGATATTTAGTAGGAATCTGTTTGTGATGATACTGTCTCTGAGGTTGTTTTTTTGGGGGGGTGAACTGATGGAAACCAAACCTGTTGGCTTGATGGTTCTCCTGAAGCCCTAATAAGAAAACAAGTTCCATGTTTTCATATTTTACAGTGTCTATTCAGACATATAAGCCATTTTGCGGTCAAGAAGATGCTTTCTCATGTGGCTGTAGTTTCACTCTCTTATTCTGATTTCATGATACACTTCAGTTATCTTTAAAATTGAAATCATTCACTTCTCTGTATTTTAGACTTGGATTTTGTTGCCATCAGGAGCATAATAGCTTGTGGTACATGACTACCCTTCAGTCCACACTAATGAAATGTCAAACTAAGGCTGCCCATGGCTTTCATCAATGGAAAATATATTGACTCATATTCATCTTTTATGTCTTGGTCAGAAAGCATGTGCTGCAGGCCACTTGGGCTAAACAGTAAGACTACTAAGTTTCTGTGTGTTTCCAGGCACTTTTATGTTCCTATTCTCTGTTTCAGGAGGTCAGAGAGATGGAAACAACCAGAACTGCACATTTGTGAACAACTGGATTAGACTGCTGTTTTCAGGACAGCTTGTTTGTATTCATATTTTATTTATGTTCTGCAAACATCCATGAGGTCAATGAATTCAAAATTGTATCTGAAATTAATTTACAGTAGACTTTTCAAGTGATTACTTTGAAACTTCTGCAGTAGATGTCACAGATCTGAAACAACTATGCTGGTGTACATCCCACTGATGAATGAAATATTCACCAGATAAAAAACACCCCCAAACTAAAATACAGACTAACCTAGGAGTTGATTGGCTTCATGAATCTGTGTTGGACAATCCCCAAGCAAGATTCATTTCTTGCAGTGTAGCCTGCTGCTACTCTTTGTCAAAATCACTTAAATTTTGCATTACTCTATTTAATCTCCAAAAGGCGAAATTAGCAATTGAGTGTTGTTTTGATGGACTGCATCCAGATATAATATTCTACCGATCTGCACTAGGAAAGCAGACAAGGAAAGCATATCTTTTCACACACTTGCAAAATCTTTTCAATTGTTACTTAATGTAAAAGTTTTTGCATTTCTTTATTTGTAAGGTTGTGTCACAGTGCTTTTTCAAACTGTGTCCCAGAATCTTGTTTCCTTCCTTCCTGAGCCTGTGTCTCTCTCACTGCTACAAACCACAGAAACAACCACTTCAGTGCTGTTCTTCCAGGCTACAATGCTTGGTCCTTTACTGTTTTCTGCTCAGTACTTAGCAGAAGACACTCCCAATAGAATAATCCTAGTTCAAAATTTGATCCATAGCAACAATCTCAAAAGAATATGGACTAAGCATTACTAGTAATGTCTGGACAAAACTGTAACTAAATATAGCCTGAAAGACCTAAAGTTTACCCCTAGACTTTGGGCATTGGTTTGGTAGTATTAATCTGTGTATCTGAAAACAGCTGCTTTAATTTCACCTGCCTGATTTCATAAAGAATTGTGTTTTCAAGTTGTAGCTATTTAAATGAAGCAGTTAGCCCTTCAGTCTCAGTAAGGTCAAGTAACAATTAGCTTATTATACATCTGGTCTATTTTTCTATGTAGGACACTAAAGTATGGTGTAAGGAACATGCTATTTTTGTTCAAAAGCTTTAACAATTTACTTTTTTCTTCTTTTTTTCCCATAGTTGAGATTAGCCTTTTTTGCATATATCTAGTCAGACTCACATTTAATATAGTTGCTATGATTAAATTGAAGTAAGTTATTTTGGTAGAAACTGTTCATGGTTTTGTTCATAACCTATCTACAAGGAGAGAAGGTTGAAATTCTGACTCATATAAATGAAAGCCTATGTAGTGTTCTCAGGAATTTCATGAATATAAGATAGTAAAAGACTCAGAGACAATTGTGGTCTCAGCTGTTTCACAAGCTGCTTCTGTGAGTGTAAAGAAGTACAAGAAATCCTATTTCTTTAAGAAGACATAACAGGAAGATTCTGAGATTGGAATATATGTTCACTCAATCTCCACTTGCTACCAGCTACTCCTGGAGTTGCTTGAGTTCAACAGATAACAGTGCAGAGCAAGAGATAACATGCCCAAGCTGAAAACAATGCATTACATCTAAATATAAGAAAACCCTTTGTCACCATGAGGGAGTCTATGCACTGGCACAGAATGCTCTGAGAGTGTCTCCGTCCTTGGAGGTACTCAAAACTCAGCTGGGCAAGATCCTGGGAAACTTACTCTAGCTGAACCTGCTTGAGCAGGGGTCTTAAACTAGACAGACTGCAGAAGTACCTTGCAGCCTCAGCAATTCTGAGATTCTGAAACCACCGACTAGTCCTTCAAATGCCTAGGTGAGTCCTTCTGAATTTATCTACAACTACTGAAGTTCTGAGCAGAGAGCTGACTAGCTCCCCTTTATCTAAGAAGTAGAAGATGTACACTCATAACTAAGATGCCAGTTTTAAGTCTCTTCTCTGCCTCAGGAGTTTGGTACCTACATCTCTCACATCTCAGGCTGATTGTAGTCCTCTTTCCATAGCAAAATAGTATATACATATTAGAACAAATTTTATCAAAAGATGATTCTGAGAGTTCCCAGGCCTAGAAAATTCCAAATTCACCTTTTCATTTTTCACACCAAAGGTTTATATGCCTTCTGACATAAGAAGGAGGTGAATCTGTGTGCTGTATAGGTGGGATGAGCCTGTTGCAAGCGTATCCTTATGGATAGATTCCCAACTATGAATGCTACACAGCACTGGGTGCCTCCCTGGATCAGGGAGCCAGGCTTGTGTCATTGAAACACACCTCACTTCGACTACATGCCTTTCCTTGGTGTTGCCGTAACTCTGAAGAATTATGTCCTGGCTTTTGCATTCCAAATGATGTGACAAACTGTTACTCAGTATTGTCTAGAGCCTGAATGCCTGACCTAGAGATGTCAGACATTTAGTTGCCTAATGGGGATGAGCTGCCAGCTCAGCAGTCCAGTGCCCGAATTCTTTTGTGAATTGAGCCTTTGGGCAATGTAGAAAGGAGAGTAAAAAATCATAACAGATGCAGTTGGCCGAAACGGACTGCCAAAATTCCAAAGGCAGACCATTTCCTCATCTGAAAATCATGATCTTTTGTGTTATAATAGTTTGCATAAGATCCTCAAACATTTAAGTCATATGAGCTAGACATCTTTAAATGTCAGATGAAAGTAGAAACCTGTGTATGACACTCAAGCAGTTTGTTTGTAGTTGTATTCTTGTTTTGTTTTGTTGTTTTGTTTTTTTAAAGAACCAGAAAGATCATTTCATGTTGACAATATAGCTGTTGATTAAGCTGAGCCATGAAGTAACACATCCAGAGAAGATGAGATGCTAAAAACTTTAAATCCCTAACAGAAGGTTAGATAAAACCTTTTATTGTCTGAGATATACTTGTGAGTTAACTAATTGTGAAGTGATAACAAATGATTTAATTATTTCCCATCTGTTAGTAATTCAATTAGATCCTGTTCAGTTTGCATAGCTGCAGTCCTTCCATCACTCTGCTTTGCATTCCCTACCCAGTTTAAATCTCTAGAGTTAAGCTGTGTTATTAGCTTCTGAGGTAAAGATAGAAGAGTTCTTCAAAATAATCTCCCCCCCTTTAATTGATCATGCCTCTAATTTTACTACTGCATTTAGAGCATATTTTTAACATAATAAATACTACATTTATGTAGTCTGGGAAAAAAACAAACAAACAAAAACAATCAACAATGCCTGAATTGCTTTTTGGTTCAAGTAAGTAAAGAAAAGTGTTGAGAACCTTGAGGTGAAGATTTAACCTTCGTACCTACGTACATTTGAAAACAGTCATTCTCAGAGTAAGGAGTAGGAAATTAACAAGAAGTGACTTGTGATGCCCCAAATTTATGGTGAATACACAGGATGCACTCTATCACATTTTAATGAGATAAGTCATACTGTTTCATGTTTACATAGGCCACTGGCAGCTAACATTATCATTCCTCCACTAAATTTCACTTACTTTAAGCATCAGATTCACATTAAAATTTTTTAGAGAAGGAGGTAATTTCAACTTACATTTCTACTATATTTTTGTAAGACAAAGGCAAATCAATTATTTTACTGGTATTTCTAGGGTAACTGAGAGAAAGATGCTTTGTTAAAAAAAATATAAGGTGAAGAATATTTAGCTCGAAAACCTCCTGCTCCTTGTCATTTGGTGTCAGTGAAGGGTGAGGAGGTTCTCCCTTCCCCTGCCTTGCTGATGTGTTTGTTCAGTGCAGAGAGCAGAAGCAGGGGTAAACACCATTACAATAAATTTGGAATGGGTAGGCAATACTCACAGTTAGCATTCTATGGTCTGTGCTTGTTGTAGTGTGCTGGTTTTAACTGGGCAAGAGCTTCTTCACAGTGACTGGTATAGGGCTGTGTTTGGATTTGTGCTGAACATAGGGATGATAATATAGAGATGTTTTTGTTATTGCTGAGTGCTGAATATGTTGTTAGTGCTTACACAGAGACATGGCCTTTTCTACTTTTCATAGTTCCATGCTGGCAAGGGAGCTGGGTGTGCAAGGGAGGTTGGGAAGAGACATAGCTGGGACAGGTGACTCAAAGCGACCAAGGGGATATTCCACACCATATGACATCATGATCAATGTATAAAGCTGTGGGGACAATTAGAGTGATGATGTTTTTCTTCCCGAGTAACTGTTACACGTGTTGGGGCCCTGCTTTCCTGGAGATTCCTGACCCTGGGTAGCAGTTCTGTTTTGTTTGTATGTGCGGCCTTTGGTTTCCCAATTAAACTATCTTTATCTCAACCTATGAGTTTTCTGTCTTTTACCCTTCCAATTCTCTCCCTGATGCTGATGGTGGGGGAGTAAGCAGCTGCCTGGGGCTTGGTGGCTGGCTGGAGTTAAACCACAACACATGGGAAAGGGGATTTATATTTCCCTCCTTAACTGGCCTCTGAGGGATCATGAACGAGGATAAGTTTTCAGGAGCTTCAGCCAGTATTTCCCTTCCTCCCTGCATCCCTCCTTCCCAATGCAGCGGTCAGAACTCCCAGAGCAACTTCTCACAACTCAGCATTACTGACCCACATAGGTTATCACTGCTTGAAACTACCTCTCTTCCCTGTGAACAGCATACCACTAGTTCAAGACTACAGGAATATTCAACTACCTAAGTCTCACAGAAATCAGGTGCCTCTAAGGACTGTATCCAGCTGCATTAAGAAAAACTCTTTTCTAGGATAAAGGAAAAGCATGCCTTCTTTGCATCCCTCATATATAAATAGGCTGAAAATTAAGGAATTCTTCACAAACATCCGTATATTAAAGACTCTTAAGAGAGAAGAGGAATTCATAAAACATTTTGCCTATATCCTGCCAATTTTGCCTATAACCTGCCCATGCTTGAGATAAGTAGTCAATAGCTTTGTATTTGTCACCTTAACCTGTGCTTAAGAAGCTGTCTCATCTTCCCCTCAATAAGATGCACTAATTAATTCGGTGACCTAACTGTATTTGCAACACAGTCTTATTAGCTCTTGGATTAATGTATTTAAACACAACTAAACCACACAGAGATTTTACCTTTCTTTCAAGCTAACTGTCTTTTGATATTGTATTTGCCTTTGAAATTATACAGAAGGTTCTCCCAGAAGGGCATAAAGGGAAAACAAAAAAATCATTATAATCTTTTTCAACTCTATGACTGCTCTTCTCTAAGACGTGTAAAGCCTCAGGTGACATGACTTAGGCCAATTGTTTCACTTATCAAAAATAGGTAACACAAGACTCCAGCAAATCTGTCTGCATGGTTGTTTTCGACCTCGTATTTAGTGTTTGTCAATTGTCACTTTGACTCACAGTCCTGCATTAAGAGGTCAGAGAAATATTGCTTTGCTGGGGTAGATTTATGTTGACACAGTTGGCTTTTTTTCAGTGCTATATCATCACGTTTATGTTTTGCTGCCCTGATGATTTAAACACATAAAAATATAGTACCAACCAAAGGACAACAACAAGAAGTGTATTCTTTTTATGTCATTTCACCTGTGCTGAACATCAAAAGTTTTAGACTCTGTTGGCTGTGTAAACCTCAATGCTGAAAGAAAATTCCCGTCTATATGTGCGTCTGTAAGTGCATAACTATACAAAAAATAAGTGTACACACATTTTGTCTCTGGTAATCCCACTTAACACTGTGTAAAGGGACATTACATCATCTGAAGATCCTTGCTGAAGAATATTTCATCACATAGAAGCTTTGGAGTAAGTTGTAATTTGTAATTGTATTTATGTGACAAAGTTGTAATTTCTTCAATCTCATTTTCTTACCCCCAGCACAAAAAAAAAGAAGGAACATGTAGTGATGGGTCAGAGTGATTGTTTAGGAGTGACAGAAGTGTGATAGAGGTCTTAGCCCAGTAGTGTACATTAGAGCAGAACCACCTCTTTAACATGCACTGAGACTGATCAGTCATGGGTCACGGAGCAGGGAATTGCAAATGGTTCTTTGCCACCTATCTTGATCACAAAAAACAAAGTAAAACTCAGACACTGTGGAAAATCAAGGCAAGACTATATCAATATAAAGACAGATATCATGCCACATTTATAAAGGAAAAGAATAAATGAAAACTTCAAATATGCATCCAACATAGATTTTTATGTGGTAAGTTAATGAGTCACTATTTGCTTAAGCATACCTTTGGTTATTTTCTTTCTCCTATTTACTCACTCTGGAGTTAGTTTCCCAGATGTCTGCACCACTTCAAATAAACAAATTCTAGAAAGTAAATACTAGAAAAAAATGTACGTGGTTATATGTTGAAGAAGTGTTTACTGAGTTCTTGAAATATACTAAACCCTCTGCCCACCTGCAGTCAGGAGAATATTTAAAATGCATATTCAATAAAAGCTTTTACCCGAAACTCTGTTTTAATTTTTTCAAAACATGACTGCTAGAGCCTCTTGAGATTTTTATCATAGGACATGGATTTGTCCTTCAGAGCTACAGTTTATAATGCAACTAGTACAAAGATGAAATCATACCCATGCAGAAAAATCACACATGCTGAATAAAATACTTTGGTGGGGGTTTTTTCTTTGTTGTTGTTGTTGTTGTNTTTTTTTGAACAATTTGTGCTTATCCTGGTTCCAAAAAAGATTTATTCCAGTGCCCAGCAGTGAAATCAAATGCAGAGCCATCAACTAGCTCAATGCTCAACAGTGGCCAGAGGGCAGCTTCTGTGATGGCTGCTGCTTTGCTTCTCCACCCTCCTTGCTTTGCAGTGGAGTCTGCCAGCCCCAATAGTACCTGGACCTGCTGGCAAGAGGGACTGAAGCGGGCAGCTCAGACACACCAGGGACATACAGGTGAAAACCTGGTGGATATTTTGATCGGTGTTTTTATTTTGTTCTTTATTATTTTCTATTTAAAATTTAAGGGGGTTTTATTTATTTCCAAGCTACATGTTTGAAAAGCAAGATAACATCACTGAGAAAGAAGCAGCAATCATAAATTATTTCTATGAAATATGTCTTACATTCTCTGTACAGCAGTTCCCAGGAAATTAATATTCCTGCAAACTCTTAGTTTCTCATCTAAAATAAACAAGCAAACAACAAGCCAGAATGGCTTAACAAGACTTTCATGATTTCTGCCACTCAGATAGTATTAAATTTGCTATTAAGAAGTATAAGCCTCAAATTTCTGTGCCTATGAACTTGAGACCATTCTCTGGTCCAGTCAAAATAGACTCTGTTTACACTGATTTAGTAGCCTTATGAGGTTGTCTAGTTGCTTTCCTGAGTTCCCTCAGCAGGTGAAATTACTTGCTGAGCTGCACAAAATCACGCTGGGAAATAGCTGTACCATGTAGATCTTGCCGTATTTATTTAATGTTATGTTACTGCTCAAAAATGAAAAGTATTTATATTTAAAACATAGTCAATGTGATTATGACCTATAAAACCAAAAGAAAAGGCTGGGTAACAAATGAAACTATAACTTACATGCTGGTTTTGATGTCGTTGTTTCTATTGCTTCAGCAGCAGCTGTCTTTGTGGTTTGCAAACGACAATCAGTATGTTAGTTTTATATCTTTCCCTTTCTCTGGTTATAGGTCTCCCTCCAACCACTGGCATGCTGTCTCATTAAAGCCTATGTACCCTGAGCTGCTTTTGGATTAGGAAGGCAGGAGATCTCTGAAAAGTCATGTATCAAACATGACAACTATGTTTGGAGGTCCTTAGGAGCCATACATCTCCCTGGAATGCATCTAAAGAATGGTACAGACACCTGCCTTCCTGACCTCTGCACGTCCCAAAGGACAGAAGCTTGTTACGTATTGTTTGTGCTGAAGTAGCAAATTCAAGCTCAGCATGTGTAACGAGAACACCCTTGCTCTAAAGTGCAATGAGACACAGTGTCATTCAGGTCATTAATGCAGATGTAAAGTAATATTTGCCCTAGTATTAACACTCTATTCCAGGCAAAATGAGTACATCAACCTCCAGGCAGACATTGTACTGCAGATCACAACCATCTGAGCCTGTCAGTTCAACCTGTTTTCAGAACACCTCATTCCCTGCTTATCTAATCTATGCTTCAATACATGAGGATGTCCCAAGACTCTGTGTAAAATTTTGGTAAAGTTGAGACAAACACCACCCACCACTCTTCCCTCATCCACCAAGCCAGTCATTGTAGAAGGGCGTCAGTTCAAGTTTTAGTCAGCAATACCTACTGAGACTAAAATCCAAGGCACTCAGTCGTGTCATTGTTACTTCTATTTTATAAGTTTCTTTCTAAAAAGCTGAATCTAAGGTACTGGTGTTAGCATTGACATTCTATTCTAGTTCTTTCTTCCTTTCTAGCAAAGCAGATCTTCACAGCAGTTTTGCTAAGTCATTCCTTAGCTGCTTGAGGCCAATATATTGAGCACACTCAGCAGGATAGATGATGACAGAAGGTGCAGGGTGGCTTAATACTTCATAAAACACTTAATATAATGGGTAAAGCTCCAGCTATACCCTTGCTTCTGTATTCCAATCCCATAATATTCTGTCATACATCACAATGGGGCCTGATCTTCCAGACTGCTTTCCCAGAGTTGCACCATATCACTTCAGGACTTTTTGGGGTAAACAAGCTATACTGGTGTGTATACACACACGTATACATATACATATACATATACCTGAAGTGTTTTCCTTCTATTACAACTAAGCAGTTTAAATTGTAGTATACGAATACTGGAGAAAGTTCTGAAGCCCTCATTTGCTAGTCCTATAAACTGTTGCTGGCTACAATATGCTTCTGTCTATACAAATGTTGTTGATGTTCAGTAGAAAACACTGGCTGCACCACACAAGGTTACTGTTCTAGATGGTTGAAGTTTAAGCTACTGCACCTCAAATCAAAATTTCAATCTTTTTAAACTATGGATCTCAAACTGTGACACAAGTCCATGGGAACACGCAGACATGCAGCTCTGACAAATCAACTCATAATACACCCTGGGTAGGGTGCATCTTAAATCTTGTACTGAGAGTGCATCCTAATTCCCTTGCCAAAGCAAACAACACAGAAGAGTGATAGATATGAAATTATTCCACGATTTTGAACACAAGCAAATACTATTGACACAACTAAATGGCTGTTCTGTTTACCCTGTAGCATTGGGCACAGTCAGTTATCACCATCTGCTGTCTAAGTTCTTCAGTATGAAATATTTGAAGAGTATATCTGGCACAGGAAGGAAAATAATAATGATGGCAATAATAACACAAGAATAACAAATTACAGGATAAAAAAACATATTCTTGTGAAAGCTGGAACTTTGTCACATATAAGAACCCTTCTCCCTGTAAAGAGATCAAACTGTGAGGGGATGGAGGTTTCCAGATAATCTGCCTTATAGTGTAGTGTCTATTTACGTGCTAAGCAGAATGCTTTTGTTTCCTCTATATGATTTTTCCAGTGTATTTGTCAAGGCATTTGAGAAGATAGTATTTTTTAAAGTGTTTCTAATCTTTTAAATCAAAAGCAAAGGAAGTAAAAGAAGCAAAGATCAAGGATTTGGTAACCCTAACAGGGGATATACATCCTGCTTTTGGCAGAACTGTGGAATAGGATGTTAGACTTTAACTTCTGTCTAGTTGCAGCATTGTAAAGGCATGAATAAAGCTGAGTGGTTGCTGATGGTCTCCTTAGATTTCTCTGCACCTAATCATTTTCACAATACCAGTGACTTCCATCATTGTAGGATTGTGGGAGCTGAAGAATTCTGAAGGCCTGTTCGGAGCACTACAAGCGCTTAGCAAAGCAGTGCAATAAATGAAATAGCTTTGTTCCTCACATATCCAAAAGATTCTTTGCAGTTAGTGTCTCTATTGCTTTCATTTTAAATCAGACAATACTGCTATTAAGATGCAGAATAGGCTTTTCAAGGTTTGTAGGTTTCCTCTAAATTTCAATGACCAATTGCGTTGTTTATTTACCATGTGGCTGGGAGCTCAGAACACTTGTATTTTAACAGCAGATTTTTGCTTCAAATTCAATGATCCATTTAGCTGCAGTAGAAGGTCACTGTTGCTAATTTACTCTCATCCACTGGTCTCAGTGACAGAATTTAATTATTTCAGCCTAGTTCATAGTGAGAGCGCAGCTGCAGTACTTAAAACACTGTAATGAAATCCAGTAAACCCTCACCTTGTCTCAGCAAAAGACCAGGAACAGAGCAGTTAAACTTATGGTCTGTAATCTCAACTCAAAAAAAAGCCATGTGCTTTACCTTAATAAATGGGAAATTTCAGCTGTCTTACAACTGTGCAATTGTTTTTTACGTTAGAGCTGACTCACTAATATCAGTGGAAGACTTTCTAAAAGTTGAGGAAGATGCTATATTTAGTACTGTAAGTATAGAGAAGAACCCACAGTCCCTGAGATAAGGCTTGCAGTGCTTTTAGAAGCAAAAGTACTCTCATTCAGTGTAGAAGGGATAGCACACTGAAACCAGTGATATCTGTGGGGTTCAGCTGGGCAAAACCACCAAAGAGAAGGATGTGGCCTATTCATTCACTCTAGGATAACTAGTAAAATGACAAAAAACCCAAAAGAGCAGCTAATTCTTCTCCCACATGAACATGTGAATAGCATGCTACATTGGCCCAGTTGCACTGGATAAATAAAAAAATCCACCTCAAGAAAGACAGGACAGGCACAAGGCATTTGTGTCTAAGGGAACTGGCTTATCAGGCTGGCCAAACTCAAGAAAATCAGCCCAGGTTCAAATTCAATAAAATGCTCCACTGTATAGCTATCCACCATAATAAACTCTTCTTTTCTGGTCTTTTGTCCATTTGGGCAGAAAAACAAATGATAAATGCTGTATACTGGTACTCTGCAAGAATACCTTCTGTCCAAAGACAGTGTTCTCTGTGCTAAGTCCTTTTTCCTTTTTCAGAAAAAATCTCATTTAGGATTCTTGAATAACAAAATGTTAGAGTGACTCTCCTGAATTCTTTGTGTTCTTATTGAAGATCTTTGCTAAAGCTTCTGGAGTGTTCTACGAACATCATTTTTATACCTGTACCGTGGTCCAAACTAAAAATAGTGAGAGTAACTCTTGGTAAAAGGAGGGTAAAACTGATAATTTTGTAAAAGTATGTGGAATATAAACTCTGAGGAAGCACAGACATTTTATAGAATTTGGACATCTCTTTTTTTCCTCCAATTTTTGCAAACTCTATAAGAGAAACAAGATGTGTTTGCAGTGTTACTGACATAAAACCTGTAAGCAAAGCATGGATTTCTATAAGCTCCAGAGAAAATAAGGATAAAAAGAAGTTGGTTTTGAATACCAATGTATAGTAGCTCATTACCTTTTGATTTTGACCAATGTGTTCACATAATAAATTACAGTTGTGCTGTTACTTGTCTTGCAGTACTCTTCCTCACCTGAAATACCATCAAATAATTTTTATTTTACTATTTAACTCATGTGGGAAACCTTTAAAAAATTATCAACTTCACAAAGACTTCAGCATCATCTTTCAAATAACTGAGGAGGAAAGGATGTCTGTGATTTAACATGAAAGCCAAAATATTATTCTGTCCCTGTTTTCCCTGTGTTATTGTCAACTCTGAATGCACTGTTAGGATGGAAGAAGAATGGAGCATCTTTCTGTTTTGTGCTTAAATTCCTCCAAGACAACAAAGTTTTTAAACAGAACATTTACTTAGATCAAAACTTTGTGTGAGAAGGAATGTATTCAACATAATCTCATGTTGCTGATAAGCTTGTAGTGAAGGCATGCATGTAGGTTTGTAGAGGCAAAAGCAACTGGCGTTGCAGAAAAGAGATATTATTTGAGATTATTGAAAGGAATCCTTGCAATTGAAATTGTATTATAATAAAACTGTTTATCACAGCAAAATTATTGCAAAGTGATATCCAAGCATTTTCTAGACTATTTTTAGAAAAGTCTAAAAGTCTGTAAACTAGAAAAGTAATTCTAAAGTAAGGAAGTGAAATAATTTGAGACTATATTTGCAATAGTATTAACACATTTACTGTTTTTCATACTTTGAGTATAATTTCTCTGTTTCAAATCCCTCAGGAACCATTCTTCTATTAACAACATAGAAATTCTGTTCATAATTTGTTGTCAGAATATTTGACAATAAATTAAAATTCATAGAGTATCTATTTTTACATTCATGGGAAAAGTTGTTCTATTTTATCCTAGATGTTTTGACATAACAAATAATTCAGCTGCTTTTACATAAAAATGTTAAGTGTTCTGTAAACAGTAATTACAGACTGGGCTATGTATGTTCACACTTTTCGTAGAACATACTAATTGACTAATATTTGAAGTATGGTTTTTTATTAACTACATTTGTCTTCTGGACTAGTTATCATCAGTTGCCCATGAAGTTTAAATTGTTAATATGGCCATTTACACAACGAAAGAACAAAAAAAAAAAAAAAAGAGAGACAAAAAAAAAGAAGAAATAAAGACTTTTTTCTCTTCATCTATCACTTGCATAGGGTTTCTGGAACCATCCACAATAAATTGTAGTGACTCAAGCTGTGACTTGAATCATAGAATTAATTTTACAAAATGTGATTTTCAAACATACCTTCTTAAGGCAAGATATTTGTGTCATTGGGATAGGGCTTTAAACAGTTTCAGTTATCTTCAAAGGAGTGCATGAGTAGCATTTGTGGAACAAGAATATCATTTCACAGTCTCAACAATAAGTGAACACTTTCATGACTGCCACTGAATAAGGTGAGTTTCTGTAAATCCATTATTGGAATTCTCATTAATGAAAAGGAAAATGGTCATTTTTTGTAGTGCATCATCAGATAAATTCGGAACCTCCCTTGGGAGAGGCACTCCCAATAAGTAGGTTATTTAAAAGTTGTCTTTGAATGAGTGCCCTCTCTATCAGAGTTCCTACTAAAGCTGAAACTATTAGTCAGGGATTAAAATTAAATTTGTTCTTTTTATGGACAAGAAAAAATCCCTTTATACTGAATAGAGAACCAGAGAAATTGAAGCATCAGGCAAAGCTCCACTCATTTCAATAGAATAAGAAGTATTATCCCTGTTAGGGACTTAGTCCTATGATATTTATCCTTTACCCATTTTTAGATCACATTGTACATGTACAGTTTATAATCATAAGGGACACTCAGATGAAACAGGCTGAAAAAGAGAGTTCCAGGTACTTTTGTCTTCACTTGTCTGAAGTCAGATAAAAACTCTCATCAGCATACCATGTTCTGGCCTTGCATCCAACTCCATTCTTTCTTTCCTCATATGGATAATGTCTGGCCAGGAAGGAAATTACTACATTTTCAACTACAGGAATTAAATCTGGTCTAATGGAAACTTGGTTGAGTTACTTCCTGAAAGCTAATGACTAAGGAGAGCTTTCCAGGAGGAGACTCAGACCAGAAGAAATGCTGGCCAGTGAAAGTCATAACAACCTAAAATAAAAAAACTGTTGGTTTTCAGAGAACTGTCTTCTGTTGCTGTACAGTCTTGGGACAGAGGGTTAGCAAGGTTTCAAAAATCAAGTAGGTTTTACTTTCTTTCACTTGATGTGGTCTCTGCTTATCAATGACAAGTCTGAGAAGCCCCACTGTGGCAATATGCTTATTAGGGAGTATGCAGGACTTTGTTTAAAGACTGAGAGAAAATATTTGAGGGGTCACAGAGTCCCTCTCAGATGCGACTGAAAATTGTCACCTTCCAATATGGACACTTTCAAATGCTTTCTGTTCAGTTCAACACTTCTGAACATGATGCAGAAGATTCCTGTTTTATTTTCACTTTTCTGCACTTTTTCCTGAAAGTCAGGAGAACAGCACTTTTCTGTTCTCCATAGAGATTAGGTGGATTCATGATTTTGTTGGATGCAGAACATATCTAGAAGAGAAAAAGTAGGTGTTTATTGGGTAGCCACATGAAAAATAAATAATAATCAAGTTCAAATGTTCAGCCAGTCTAGAAAATTTCAATTCATTGAATATATCTAATTTGAATTTGCATTAAAATATAGCCATAAATCTTGATATTTATATTTTCAATTTATAAATGCGATTTCTATTTTTCTCGGATTTCAGAAGAAACCAAGTTTGGTGTGACCTCTTCTTCTTGTACAAATCAAGATTGCTTTACTATGCCTGGATTAGCTACTTGAAACAGCAATTATTTTAACCAGTGAGTGTATAATGTCACTAATCTGTTTCAAAGAGAAAATCTGGTATGTATAAAGGAAAGTAAATTATATTTCCTTTTTTTTTTTTGTATCTTCTTGTTTTGGAATACCTGTTTTTCCCACCTAAAAATGCAAGCTTAGAATTAAGTTTCCAAATAGTGCACTGTTTGGTCTCTTTTACACTGGTTGCAGGGATTAGCCAAGGTGACAAATTCTAATAAAATTTTACACCAATAAACTTGGCTTGAAGAATAGATGTAAAAGCCCTGCTGATTGTCACACATTTAGGCATTCATTCTTGAGGAAGCCCACCAGTGTGCATGTGTGGAACACGATTTTCTGCTACGCTGAAAGTGAATCTTCATGCTATTGGATTGCTGCATTTCCCACTGTTACTCAAAACACTGCTCTGAATGCTCATACTGGGGAGAGCTCTCTCTGTGGAAAATGGACCTCTTCAGTTCGAGAGGTCTGACTTGTACTCTATTCCCTATTCACTGGCAATTTGCAGTCAATGTTTGCTTTATTACCACAGATTAATGAGGAAAAGACTGAGGCACTAATTTTTGTTTCAGTCTGATATTATGAAAGCGGTAATAAGTGGCAAGAAGAGAGAAAGGAGGAAGAAAACAAACCAGAGGCTCTGCAAAGAAAAATGTAATATCCCCTTCATCCTCAAGAAATGAAATTATTCTGACAGGGTCAGAGATTCTGCTTGGAAAACCATCTTAAATTAATTACCTGTCTGACATTTTAAAGGAAGGTTTCAGATCATAAATTTAACCCAGACAAAGCATTCTTTTTAATCTTGTCAGTATGCAAACTACTTTGCACTGCAGTCTGTGAATTATTTATCAGAGAAATGACCCCGAAGGGTGAAAGGAAAATTGAGACTATTTGATCTCAGGTTCTGCACTTCTCTACCTTAGATCTGTACCTGTTACAGTTGCTTAAATTCTCTTTGTTTGATGCTTCTGATACATAGCTCTCATGCTGTGCTTCGTTGAAGCCTAAATATTTTTTTTCCATTTAAATTACTTCTAAAACTGTGTCCCAGAAAATAATTATATAGACTTTCCAGGGAGAAACAAAAGTTAAGAGGACAAACTCACCTGTCTTTGTTTCATGTGTTTTGATTAGAAAAAGCATGAAATATTGATGGCTGTTATTTTTTACTCCTGTACTCAGATGAAATGAAGTCTATAACTGTAACTAATCTTCAAAGCCTGATTTTTTTACTTATAAACTGCATCAAAACATTAATCCTGTAACAAGTTGTGTAACATTAATGGTGAAGGGTAGTCACCAGGAGTGAAAATACCGTGGAAGATGTGAATCCAGAATCTAGTTCTCATAGGTTTTTTCATGTTTTGTTTTAATTTTTTTACAGTTTTTTTTGCTTGTTTGATATTTTTGTTTGTGTTTGTTTGTTTGTTTGTTTGTTTTGGTTTTGTGGGGTTTTGTGTGTGTGTGTGCGTGGAATCAATTTTTGTCTCCTGATTTTTAAATGAAACCTATACAACTTTCAATCTTTAATCTTTTTAGTTTTCAAATGTATTTATTCAACAATATTTCATATAAGTCTTAGTATCACTGCTGAAAGAAAAGATCTCTTAGTGTAACTGCAACAAAAAAGATAATAATAACTTGGGGACCAAAACAAATCAGAACATAGTCTGATTAATATCCAGTCTTGGTTAACACTGAATCTTCTTAATAACTCTGGATTTCTACATCATTCTCTGAAGACATCAACCAAGTTATCATCTGATATTTAGAAGTCAGATTTGGAAAGCCAGAAGGAAAGAAATTCCATTAGCCAATTGTAAAAACCATATAATGCTACTATACACATTTTTAACTTTGAGAACATTTGCTCCCTGGATGTGTATTGTTAATTTTTAATGCTCCATGTTTCAAAAGGGTCCAAATATTTTCTGTTTTATCTGTAAGTAAGATGAATTTTAGCTAAGTGGAAAGTTCAGTAGAAAATCTATCAATTTGCAGAGAGAAATTATAACTCCCTTCTGCTTCTGCCCTGTATGTAAAAAAATTTTATTTGACCTATGGAAGTTTCTTCATTTTCATGTGAACTGAAATAAAGCTGATGAAAATGTTGTACCTTACTTTAGGTTAGTACTCTGCCTATTGTTTTTGATTTACCATTTTTCATCTTTAGTGGGGGTGATTTTTTTTCTACTACCAGACTTTCTTCTTCCTTTGTGTCAATGGTTGAATAATGCAAGAGGAAAACATGAGATACTTCATGACAAAAATCTGTCTAAACAAAGTGTGGACAAGCTTTTATTTTACTCTGCAGTCTTAATGAAATAAGTCATTTCAGAGAAGTAATTCTCAAGAAATACTTGTCAGATTTCTACTTAGGTTTTTAAGTATTCTAAGCATTTCAAGCTTGCTTTCATTTTCCTCTTTATGAGTTAGTGGAGTATTAACTGTATAGTGCATAAAATCAGGGATACAACATCAGTAAATTGCAGGTCTTCCCACTTTAGGCTCTATATACTTTTCATCTGTTTTTACCATGAAACTCCCAAGAAATGGTTAAAGGATTGTGTACGTCCTCCACAATCTATTTATCTACCTGTAAGTTCCCTTTCTGCAGATTTGTGTATCCCTACAAAATGAACAACTAAATAACAGAATATTTTTGCTTACTGAATTTCCCAAGTTCCTCTTTAATGAAGTGCAAGTATGAGCTCTAGTGTCCATGGATACATCTTAGTTAGGGATTTTGGCTATTGTTTAATTATGATAATTTCCCCTGTGATTTCTATCCAGCTGATTTCACTTCTTTTCTCCCCTCAGTCCTCAGTAGACTCAAACCTACTGGATGATCAGTGCTGGGGCTGCGATGGGAGACCATCCTAACAAAAGCAGCATTTCAACACCTTTCTTCTACTTGAAGGTTTTTCTGTATTTCCGAACTGATTAATGAGGGTGGTTAAGTGCAAAGAATTTCCTTTATCTAGATTTAAATATTATTTAATGCTGATTACTGAATATATTCTTTAAAGATAAATAGAATACATACTCCTTGTTTTTTATGCATGTACCAATAGCAATTAAACTTTGATGCTCACTCTGCATGACTGCTTTTAGATCTGCTCATGTTGGAGTTATTGTATGGCTTTTCAAGCTGTTAAAATACATATTTTTAAAAGTTATAATGAGTAGACTGTACATTCGTCATTTCCTAGGTAACTGAAGCCAAATACAAGTAGAGAAGTAATAAAACTACTCTATCAAGATATGCACTGGTGGTCTTGGCTGTGTCCCCAAAGTCCAAACTATTCTGAATGAAATTCACCCCTCTGTAGCACTAGCTAAACCTTACTTGTGCTCTGCTTGCTGGCACACCAGCCTTTCCCTGTTGCTCTGCACAAAAGTGGATTTCAGCCACACTGTGTTCAGACCTTTAGCATTTCAAATCTATTTCATTGACTGTGTGTCTTCTTTTTTTTCCCTGAGAGCATTATTATGAGATTCTACTTTTCTGGTTTGTACTGAAATATCATTTATATGGGTTTGCTTTGTTTTACTTAACCTTGTATTTTCATTGATTATCTTTGTACTTTCTTCTTTCATGGCAACTTTTCCTTACCCTTCAAAGTGACCTGGTACACAGGATGAGATATACATAGTGAAAAGCAACTGTTGGTAATTGCTCTGGAGCAGCAATAGAAGACTTAGCAAAACTTTCCTCCCTGCTGTAGGGTGGTGGTACTTCATGTACATGAACATGGAAAAGGAGATGGCATGTGATCACCATTATACATGTTAATATTCCTGACTTCCCTCGTGGTAGTGTTCACACTTGGCTTGCTTAAAATTTTAGTCAGAGTATGAGGATGTACCTGAAATGTGGCACAGCTCAAATGAGTGATGCACAGGGGCAAAGCTCTTCTTTTTCCTAGTAGGTGGGTATGTAAGCCTGAGGCATCACATTGAGTTTTAAAGTATAATAGAGTCTATTAAGCAGTTGTTTTAGTTTTTAGATCCGATAGTGTGGGGTGAGTTCTTTTGTCACTTTCCTTTGCTGTTTACTTTCCACCTCATTTGTTTTGCCTGTGTGCTAATAATTTGTGGAAAGAATACCCTACAGAACACAGCATCCCTAACAATCCAGTGTGCTACCCTTCACCTTGGATAAGGCTTCTATTTATTTCTTTTAATAAATTCCACCTAATATCTAACACATTAATCCTCATTATGGAGTAATTTCCCTTGGTATGAAAAGACCTCATTAATTGTTCAATTCAAAAACCATTATCTCTCAGGATAGGGATTATAAAGGAAGTATAATGGATAAGGGTGGTGGGTTGTTTTCTGTTTTTTGTTTTTGTTTGTTTGTTTGGGGTTTTTTATTGTTTTGGTTTGTTTGGTTTGGTTTGTTTGGTTCCGCCCCCCTCCCCCCCCAGTGTGCTTGAGCATTACTTTTTCTCCAGTGATTAGTTTTGCTGCATCTGTGTTTACTTAGGAAGCCGAAATTAAAATACTTAGTAACAGATGTCTGAGGTCTTCCTGATAATCTGCCTACTTTTTTGGTGTATTTCTATAAAAGGTTTTCAGTTCCTGTATTCTGGTTCTTTCTCATGTTTAACAAGCTCTAATGAGAAAGTGATCTTGTATGGTATAGTACTCAGACTTACTTGATTCTATGTGAGGTTTTATTTTAACAGTTTTAGCTGACTGTATCACACATGTTTTACTCTTTAGTAATAACAAACCATGCTTCATCTCTTCCTGTTATATAGGGGTTTTCATGGTAGTTATATTCTATGGCCTGCTTTTTTAAGGATATGCTTGCATTTCTAGTTTATTCTGTTTTCACATATGTTCTTTCCTGATTCTGTTTTCAGGAATTTTCAGTGGACTTTGCCTCAACAGCTGTTCACTGAATTTTTCAGGTTCTTTTCTGCTGACTCTGGTGAGGTTTAAGAGATAGGTGTTAAACTTTTAATATTGCTAGTCTCAAGAGGTCCTGAGAATTATGATTGAGTTCTTCAAATTTATGTATAAAGTATGTTTGCTTAAAATGTGGTATCTACATATCTGTGCTTTTTAGCTATTCTGTCATGAATGCATGTGAGGACAAGAAGTCATTCAGCTGTGTATGATGGGCTAGATATGGTTTATTGACATTTATGACTGCAGGTAGAAGATTGCTACAGCTATCTGAACACTCAGGCAGGGTGGTCTTGTATCAAGACCAAGATGGAAAGCCAAGATTATGAAACCATCCATGCAACTACTCCACAGCCGAGTGATTTTGACACACGCTAGGGATATATGCAGCTATAATTCAAGAGCCCCACTGAGCCCAGATCATTCCAGGGGTTTGAAGTGTAGCTTTCCACATCCTAAGTTTTCTTTGTATTTTTTTCTGAAACCATTTCATTTTCTGTAAATATGCACTTACTGAGCTACAGTGAAGCTGATGTTAGATTCTAATGTTTGAGTTATTCTTCAGAGATGTTTGAGGATACCAATCTGGGGATGGGACACTGACATTGAACTAGATGGTTATTGGAATTAATTTTTTTGAATCATCGGTAAGTGCCTTAAAAATAAATGTTTCAGAGTCTTTAAAAATACTTCAAAGATTTGAGGGCAGCATTTCTTAAGATATGAAAAGAAAATGAGAAATTCTTGTTTGCTTTTATATCTCACCTTTGCTGACACAACCTTACATGGAACCTCAGCACGACCTGTACCACAGAGTACACATGGTTTTACAGATCCCTTGGTTCATTTAGTGTAGACTGTGCCCATCGTCACAAGAAAACCAACTGCTAACTAAGAAGTCTTCCCAAAAATCTAGTTTTAAAGGATGGCGATCACTGAAAAAAGCAACCAAACTCCAGTTATCTGCTATCTTGCAACACTAGGAAATACTTGTGCTTTGTAACAAGTATGATTTGCGGTCCTTATTCAAGTTTCCATTCAGTTTAGTATTACATTTCAATCACATGATTTGAGCACAGAATTCAAGATTTTTGCTCCACACCATATAGGAAATATAGAAGCTACATTCTTCTGCTCTCCTCTCTCTCTCAATACACAAATCCTGCGCAAGAAATAAAACATGCAGAGAAGTGGACATCTTGGGATTTCCTTTATATCCTAATTCCCACACTGCCTGAATGGCTTTGCTTTGTTAAACAACCATCCTTTTTGGCAACGGTCAATTTTTAAAGGAAATTAATGTAAAACTTTAAAGGAACAGCTCAGTGTGGAAAAGTTAGCAATGGCATGCAAATATCTTCCTAGTTCTAGGGTGAGATAAAAACAGCCTAAAGAACTACGCAGGAGGAACCGCATCAAATAAAATGGAGCTTATCTAGAGAGACTAACAGTGGCATATTTCTATTTCTTCATGTGAAAGATTATTAAGGAAGATTATGGTGAATTGTCTTTCACAGTTCAGAGAAAAGATACTACATGGATGCCTATTTAAATTAAGAATCAAATTATCATCCTGCAGTTCATTGTGAAGTGGTCAAAATATTAGTAGATCATGCATGAATGATTCAGAATAGGAAGAACAAAAACATACTACAGAAGAATGTTTAAATAATTATTATTTAAAGTTTGTATTGGAAACACAAATACAAATCACTAATCTTCAGGAGTAGAACCTGATAGACATTGTCATATGTAACTGGGAGCAATGAGTGGGAAAGGAGAGGCAACAGAATCTGGCAGACCTTGCTCCAATGAGGGGTCCTCCATGGGCTGCAGTGCGGTTGTCTTCTCCACTTTGATCCTCCTTGGACTGCAGTGGCACAACTCAGAGCTGCTATGCAGGAATTTTACCCTTTCTTAAATTTGCTATCAGAGAGACAACACCAGTGTTGCTGATGAGGTCAGCTTTGGGCAGGAACAGTGGTTCAGCTGGACTCACCCTGTCCAATGTGGTGCAGTCCATAATCTCTTCTCACAGCGACTACACATGCAGTCCCTCTGCTGCCAACACCTGTACATGGATACTCAGCACAAACTAATAGGAGAACCTTATATTCCAATAAAGAATAGTGCTGGTGAAGAATCAAGAAGACCTTATTCTCAGGAACAGAGACAGTTCTCCTCTATTTTCTCAAAAAGCAGAAATAAAGCACAGCATCTGTTCATCTCTTGCATTTAAAGGCACCTGTTTTCATTAGTGGTGTTGAGCTGCCTGATGCCTCTGTGTTGTTCCTGAGTTAGGTTCCCAACTTTTCAGTTGCAGAAGTCTGGATCTTCTTTTAGTAAAGGCAATTTATTCCCACACAATCCAGTTACAGAGTACAGCCACCATTTTTCCACTCTCTGATCTGAAACTATTCTTCTCTCTTGCTTATGTTTTTCATTCCAAGGGGGAAAAAGAAGTTATACTCTAGTTCTTTGACGCATTCCTTTTTCAGTCTGAAGAGTACTAATTGAAATATGGAAGTGCATGTGGGTTGAAGTGGATAAACTGAATGCTCATAAGATAGAATGAGTGTCTCTGAAAGCTCTTCATTCATATCTGATTGGTGACCACTTGTATCATTTGGTGATGCTCTCAGTCATTCTACTATATAATTATCTATGTGCCTTTTTCTGGGGCTGCTATTGAAAACTGGTTTTAAGAGGTGTTTCTTAGACATAGAGGTTTTCCTGAACGACTCTAGTGCTCCTTTTCCTTCATTAATCTGCTTTTATCACAATAATTATTATAGTTGGGGTTTTTTTATTATTTTTATTATGTTATCTGCCTGATGCTAGCATAACTATACCACTAAACAGGTAAACCCAGTAAGTCAAGAATTGTTCCATATGAGGAACTTGAAATTACTACAGAAACATGTTAAATTCAGTTGGGGAACTGAAGTAATCCTCTTGATAAACAGTTTGTAGAAGGCAATCACAAGCTTGCAAAGAGTAGTTCCTTCCACAACAAGCTTCATGTCTGGAAATGCTCCACTATCTAACTAGAGATGGTGCAGTAAAAAGAAATTGGGTTAGTGGTCTTGGGAAAACACAACTTTAAAAAAAAGGCATTGGACCATGTAGAGTTGTTAGAATTGTAATAATCATGTAAGAGATAAAGCATTACACTGAATATGCAGAAACAATCCTGAGAGGATGAATCAGAGGTGTGCTCAGTGCCTTCCAGTTGTGTTGTCAGCAGGAGAAATTATATTGTTCAGCCTCTATTTCTGTTTACTCACTTTCTCCACTCCAGAATTTTTGTTTCTTTGTCTGTGAGGAGGCACAGCTCTTGCTGGCAGTGAGGAACATAGTGCTCTCTTCAGACAAGCCTGCTACACCATGGTAAATACAAGCCGGACACCACAGAACAGGGAAGTCGGTGGACCAAAGCCTCCCAATTTCTGAACAAGCTTCTGACCACCATCAGTGACATTACGTTTACTGTTTAATTGCACTCCAGCTGTCATTTTAAAAGGAAAGCCAGTGCAAGTATATTTTGTTAGGGACCTGTCCTATTACTTTGTGTTCACCTTGCCTTGCAAGCCCCTGCCAGATCAGAACTCCCTCCAGTGGCTTGGGACTCCCAATGGAATTCAAGGAAAAGCTGCCTACCTTTCTGCACAGGCCAAGCAGGTTTGGCTTAGAAATATAGCTGCAGGTGGCTAGAAAACGGGCAGTATGGACCTTCCTTTGAAGTGGGGTTATGCTGGGGATATTTTAAATGTCAGTTTTGATTCTGAACCCTAACTCCACCTTTGTCTGCTTCTAAACTTCTCTGTCACAGCATTTAGCCCATAGGCAGTTCTGAAAATCTCAGCTGCTGTGCTGAGCCCCTTCTTTCAATACCTTTGCCTCCAATGCAATATTCTCTGGGAACATAAGTTTGTTTCTTACTGCTTTTTTTTATGTTATTCTCTTGCATTTATTTTTATTTTAACTACCAGGAGAAAACAAAATATGATTTATCCAGATGAAAAAAATACATGCTGGGAAAGAACCTCTGAGGTTCTAGTTCAAACTTCTGTACCAGTCTAAGAGGGTATAAGATATGATTAGGTATTACAGAGAGAAAGTTGATGTGATGTTTAACAGACATACTTGCTTTTAGTTTGCAGCACATACAGATACCAGACTTGTGAATCCCCTGGACTCACCTTCGTCATTTTACTCAGAGAACCCATGACTGCAATTACATCTGAGCAATGTGTTACACTGTGGGGAGAGAGTGGGCATAAGCAGCAGGTGACAAAAATAAACATAGAGGCATTTAGATGCTTTTTTTTTTGCTTTTTGGTAGTAATCTGGGAAGAAGGTAAAAAGTTCTCTATCTTGTAAGGGACAGAAACATGGTGTTCAGTGCCTGGCAATGTAAGAGCAAAAAGTGTTACAAGGTTTTGCATTTTAGGGTTAGGCTGATGGCAAAGCTGTGAGGAGGCCATCAAACAATAATGTTGATCCTGCTTTGGAACACCACTAAGTGTCATGGGCAAGGGACAGACATTTTAATTCTTCAGTGTCTTCCAACGAGTTGCCTGCTTAGTCCCAGGCTATCTTCAGGTTGGTGTTTCTGCTGGAGCTTGGAGTGGGATTTAATCATGTGTGGAAAACAGTGTACAGTAAGTACGTATCAGATTAAAGAAGTTGTGATCTTTTATTCCAGAAAATTCAGAGTTAAAGGCTAAATCAAGTCCTTCAGGTTTAATTTTTTCCTCCTCTTCCTTCTCTGGTTTGCCTGGTCGGATATTCTGAGCCTTCACTGAAGTAAATGTAAGTGACTTTTCCTTGTATTTTAAAAAAATGTCACTCATCTGAAGTTTTACATTCTGTCCAAGCTGTGATCAAGATAACCATTCCATAAATGAGTTCACTTTCATTATCATTATCTATAGCACTCACACACAATGATGAGCTGTGAGATAAGTCAGAGTGGCAGATACCTCCTACAGACTCCAAAGGCTTTTCCCATGAGGTCCTCTGTATCCTGCTGACGTCTCAATCTGTTTCTCCCCAAGAGCCATGAAATCAATTTGTTGCCAGGAACCTTGTCAGTCTTGTTCTACTACTTGACTTTCAAATTTACTGTGACAACTTTTTTAGATGAGGTGGTATAACCACAACCTCTTTTGATTCTGGGATCTGGTCAAGTCACAAACAGACCGTGCTTAGAAGAGCAAAATGCCTCTAATCACCTGATTAGTGAACTTTGGTGTGCAGAATCAATTGACATAGAGCAGCTGATTGAAGACTCTCAAACCAAGGCTGAGGGGTAAAATCTCACCCTTTACCTGGCATGTCTGCACAAATACTGACAGTATGGTCTATTACACAAAGAAACAAACAGAGCTTTCTGTGTACAGAAAGCTTTGTGTGCCTTCCCGCTACCTCTTGGATCAGTTTTTGGAGCATTCACAGGAATGCAGTACGTCTTGCAGTCCATGATAGGCAAAATAGGCCATTTCTCCAAGCAACAGTAGGAACCAGTCACCAAGCAGCATACTTTAATCGTCATGGATTTGGCCACTCAGGACCTAGAAGGAACACCAGATGTTGTTCCAGTCCAAACATTCTGGTTGTTTTTGTCTGGATAATAATCTGGTACCACTCAGTACAGCCCACTAAAACTATGTAACTTCCAAGTAACTACTGAGAGTTCCATACATTTTATACACTGACTTTCTGAATTTTCTTCTCTCCTGTTCTGTAGTTATATCCTAGAAAGGAAAAAAGTTTCACTGGGAAGCCTACTCAAGGACTGTGTGCTATGAACAGCTTTCTCAAACATGATCAAAGGCTTTTGATATGCTGTGTTACCCCTTCCCTGAGTTTGCTCTCTATTTCTGTGGCCATAAGTTAAACTAGGGATATATAAGAGAAAGTGTAAACATTCAATAACACTAAATGTGAGAAGTTTATCCTTACATTCAATGATGTGTTTTGAGACTGTACTTCTGTTGTGTTATGATAAAAAAGGACTATGTACCTCCTTGCAGAATGATTTCAGAAAAGAAAAGAATTTTCTTTTCTGATGCGCCTCAGAAATAAAGAAAACATTGTTCTATTCATCTGAATCAATGCATATATATATGTACCTATGTATATGTGTGTATATATATGTATGCTCTTACATTTTTTACCTTCTTGATCCCTTAAATTTAAATTAAAAAAGAAAAATAAAAGAAGGCAGAAACAGAAGCATATGGTAATAAAGCCACTGTGTGTTTAGAAAAGTCTATCTAAAAAAAAGAAAAAAAAAAAAAAAGAGAGAGAGAGTTCAGAAGCAATGGCAAAAAAGATGTGGAAAATTTGCATCCATTGCGATAAGACTTGTCATGGTCTCTAAATTTACTTTGCATCTTTCTACATTCTAATGTCAGCCCTTGTTTAGAAGAAGAAAAAATAAAAAGTTGTTAATATAACAGTTTGTAGTATATGCAGTTGTTAACCAAGATCTTCATCTTTTGAGCAACAAAAATAAAGCCATTATTTTAAGGATGAGAAATTTAAAAAAAAAAAGGCATTTGTTTTCAGTGAAACTGTTGTTTTTAATTTAAAGGCAGAGAGACTGGAAGATAACATTCGGTTCACTTTCAGGTTCACCTATTTGGAAGTCTATGCTTTCAATTGTTCAGTATACCCAAACTCTTGAATGGTAATCTGCGCTGCTTTCAGTACTATGAAAACAAACTGGCTCCTTTGAACAATTCCAATCAGGAAATCTGATGAAAATATAGTCATCTTGAGAATGGACGGAGGTGAGAGAATAGGTCTGAAAGGGAAGATAAAGAAGAAGTTGCATACATGTGTTAGTACTTATGTAAAATATAAATCTTATTTATTTTGAGGTCTGCTGACTGATTTGCTGCCTTAAACATATGCTTTCACTGCCTTACAAAAATATTCTTTCTCAATATCCACTACTTCTGTGGCAGTGCCACTCTCTGTTTCGTTTATCAGGTCACACCGAAATATGCATCTTGGAATGGTCTCTTGCACCTTATTGTCCCAGACACACTGCTCTGTGCACATCCAAACCCATGTGTACTTCAGCCCTGGCAATCTGCAGAAGCAGGAATACCATCTCAGAATCTGCAGACCTAGATCATGCGAAATATGGATTTAGACAAAATTCCACTGAGAGCCTGAGTACTTCTAGACATGAGTGGATGAGGACTTGCATACAGACCAGACCCTCACTGGATTTCAGCACACTTAGGGATATTTATTTTTACAGTATTAAAGAAGGGGACAATTTGTTACTAGAATAGCTTTGTAGGTGTCATGCATCTAGAAATACCATCTCTACCTTATTTCCAATGTTGAAGAGACCACTTTATATTTTCTTCCTTATGCTTAAATTCTTTATACTTAAATTCTTTGTTCTTCAGCAGGGAAACCATGACACCTGCTTTATATTACTCCTTGTCAACTGGTAGGACAAGAATACATTTTTTTCAAAATTTATTTTGCAGCACTTAGCCTGATGAGGTCCCAGTTGGGGATCCCAGAAAGCGTTCTGCATGCATAAATACTGTAAATAAAATGCGACTAACAGCATCACAAAACAGAAACAACTGAGTGACTACTTGCTATGGCAATCTTATCTTAAGCAAGATACCTAGCCTAAAAGAAATGATTCTCACACAAGAGTTTGGGACAGACTAAGCTTATCTCGGGGTGAGACTGCTAAAAGGAAAGCAATGACAAGGCAGATGAGGGTGCAATTCCCAGTCTCGTTTTATTATACTGTACTGATATTCTATGCACCTGGGCTACCAAAGGTATAGTCTTGTTATGTGTGAGAAGTGTCTGGACACCAAAACAGGAGTGGGAAGAGAGGAAGGTGTGGATTTGTTCATGGTATAAAGCTAGACAGTTACTGAACTGAGCTATTGGAGAGGCCTTGTGATTTCAGAGAGAATAAAAACGGGTGAAAACTTGTCTGATGAACAGGTACAACAAAAAGTTGGGGGAGAGCTCGCTTCCTGTTAAAGTTATGTACAGAACTCCCACTGATGTCATTGAAAGGTTGAGCATAAAATAACATGCTTGGGGAAATTAAAATTAGGAGGCCACTGCTTAGCAAATACCTATAAAATGAATTTAAATGCTGTGATTCATCTAAGAATTAATCTAAAGTTAATTGAAGTCTAAGGAAATCTCTCTATTGACTTTTGTGGCTTTCAAATTAGGCACTAGAAAGAATATTCATTTATTCTGAGAAAGCAGCATTTTATTGTGAGCCAAAAATGATGCTTTCCTGTAATTTCCTTGAAATGTCAAAATAAAAGAAAATTTTTTCAGTACATTTATAACCCCCACGTTTAATCTGTGATACACAATGCTTATGTCTATGACAGAAAATGAGTAATCTAGAATACTACTATAAAAGTCTGATATATTTCCATAGATGAATTATTACACTGGTGCCACTAAACTGCAGTATGAAGGTCTCATACTGTGTATACTGATTTTAATCCATAGTCAGAAAAAAAGAAATGTCTTAAAGAAACTTCTTTCAAATGTTCTCTGGGTCCAGGAATGGCTAAAATGCAAAGCTTTTAATTTGTGCAATATTTTGACTATGGATATATAATTTCACTTCCTCTTTGTTTGGAAATTAGGATGAAATGTTGTTACTCTCGTAGTGTGTGGGTCAGATTCTCATCGAATGATACCTTCCTAAAAAAGCATCTGACTCAGTATTTCTTACTGCATATTTTTATCATGAAGTTTTTTGTTCAGACATGTGTGGGTGAGCCACATTCCTTTATACTCAGTTGCATTTTGAGGTACTGTAGTAGAATTCTTCTGACTTCCTTACACAATTAAGTAACTCCAGTGGGACTTCCTTTTCCAGGTTTACAGCAGTTTTTTTGTGTGAACATGAAGCTTCACTGTTTGACAGTAACTTCAAAAAGTCTCTTTGGAATATATTTTTCCTCCTTCTGTTACAAAGAAATGCTTAATTCTGTACATTAACAAGATGTACTAGAGCAGATGACATGAAAGAAACTTTTTAAACTGAAAAATATACTTTTCTTCCTAATACTTGACAAGACATTGAATACATCCATGAACTTGAGATTTCCATCACCACTTGAGAATAGGATGAAGACAATCTTTCATTAACATTCTATGAATTTAAATGTGGATCATTTAAACCAAATAATGAAAAGACAGTTTATGTGCAGCTCACTGCATTAAAAGAAGCATGGCCAGCAGGTCGAGGAAGGTGATTCTGATCCCCTACTCTGCCCTGGTAAGACCCCACCTGGAGTACTGCATCCAGATGTGAGGTCCTCAGCAGAGGAAGGACATTGACCTGTTGGAGTGAGTCCAGAGAAGGGCCACAAAGGTGGTCATAGGGCTGGAGCTCTTTTTCTGTGAAAACAGAGTGAGAGTTGAGATTGTTCAGCTTGGAGAAGACAAGGCTCTCAGGAGACCATAGAGCAACCTTCCAGTACCTAAACAGGGCTACAGGGGAGCTGGAGAGGACCTTTTTACTGGAACATGTAGTCATAACACAAGGGTTAAAGGTTTTATACTGAAAGAAGGTAGGCTTAGATTGACTGTTAGGAAGACATTCTTTACTGTGAGGATGGTGGAGCACTGGATCAGGTTGCCCCATTAAGTTGTGAATGCCCTATCCTTGGAAGTGTTCAAGGTCAGGTTGGATGAGCTTCTGAGCAACCTGGTCTCGTAGAAAGTTTTCTTGTCCGTGTCAGAGGTTTTGGAACTAGATGATGTTTAAGGTCCCTTCCAACCCAAACCCTTCTATGATTCTATGATTTTGTGCTGTCACAATTTGGAGGGATAACAACATGCATTATATGCAGCTTCATCCATACTGCTGTTTGAGAACAACCCCTAGTAATCAAGGCTGTCTCTTTAGATGTGTTCAGGTATTGTCCTGGCAGCACATGCTGTTCCAGATGAAAACCCTGCTGGGGACTGTACAAATAGTTGTGCACAGTCACAGCCCCACTCATGATCCATGCCATGTCCCTCTTTCATTCGCTCATACAGATCCAGAAGGATAGTAACAGAAAGAATCAGACATTCTACTTATAACCAGTTGTAGTCTTCATTTCCCGAGGGAGTCATTTATCTAAGTAAACACAGATCATTACATGGCAGGTTGTTTGGTGTTTTTTGGGTTTGTTTTGATTTTAAGGAAAATAATTCTTTTCTAGGATGAATGCGGCTTGTTTGAAAAGGTGATTAATTTTCTGGCTTACAGAAATTCATTGCATTAATATTATCTTCTAATATATTTATGCAAGTTGAAACAGAGTCTTTTACAGTTAGAATATCACTGAAGTCAACAGTAAATTATCATCTATACAGCTTTATACAACACCTATACAGTAGCACAGTTAAGTTTGGATCTAATTTTATTTTCCCTTTACTGAATCATGCCGTCATACTTAGCTGAAAGATATTGTTCTTCAAATATGTGTAAAAAAGAAAAACAAGAAGACAACAGCTATTTTAACTTCTAAATTACTCATATTCATCTATATTTTATTTGAGCAGAATTTCCCCTGAGGTTTTTAAGGCCATGTCTCTTTTACTCCTTAATTAGGAGACTCAATATGAGGTCTGAACCACTCTGCCTCGAGACAGGAGTCCCGTTGGAGTTGTCCAGGGAACTTTTCTTCTCAGGTAAAACAGAATATGTTCTAATGAATCATCAGCAACTGTTAATTAAATAAAGAAGTCTTCCCAAGAGATAGAACTCTTGGAGTGAATTGTGCAGAGTCCTCTTATTGCCTTGTCATGACATCCCAGTTTCCTGGCCCACCAGGGTAGGAGGGTGGAGAGGAAAGCAGTCCTGGCTGGTGACAGAAGGTACATGCTGCCTTTGGGCACTATGCAAGTCATGGTGGCTTCCGTGTTCTGTTACATCAAGCACGCTATCTCAGCCCACAGGGAAAAGACAGGAACTCCTTTCACACCTGTATCTACATATTGTATTAAAATAAAGGGAAAGTTAATTTTTAACTGTGGAACTCTTTAATTTGTTTACATTTTAGTAGTTTCTGACTTATTTCCTCTTATTTATTTTTTTCAGGTATAGGTGTTTGATGTAATAGAATGAGTTTATAAACAATTTTGATCTGATTCAAAGTGAAATTTTTTATGTGGAAAATTTACTATTTTGTTAAAAAACCTACAAGTTCCATGAATAATAATTTTCACTGTTACTAAATCTTACTAGGAAACACAGGAAAAATGTGATGTATGATGGAATGGAGAGGAAACATGTCCACATCATTTAATGCACTTATTTATTCCAACACCTATAAAATAAAATGAAAGAATATGGTTTGTGCACAGTGGGAAGACAGAAGTGTTTTTCTTCTCTATTAACTGAATAGAAGTCTGAAAATTCTTTATCAAGACCTGAACTAAAGTCTTCTGATGCATGAGTTTGCTTCCTCCCCTTCTAAAATACTTTTGAAAATTATGTGGTTCGTATCAGAATGGATCCCTGTGAGCTATTAAGAATATATAATTAGATAAGGGAATGGCAACTGTCTCAGCAAATCCCACTAATTTAAAAATTGCTTACCTTGTCTAGTTAAGTGGATTAATACTCTAAGAATATAATAGTTTTCAGGAACCATGCAAATGATAAGACTTGAGTACAGAAATTGCACTGTTACAACCACATAGTATTCAATAATGAAATTGGGACTTCTGTACACAGTCTGGAATATTTCAGGCTCATGGAGGACATCACTGCAACACTAATGCTTTTAAGGTGACTTTTTGATCTAATCAATATGATTCAGGTCCATGTTGAATGTAACCATGGAGATAGAATCTTGTCTTGAAAAGCAAAGAAAATAATATGAATTGCACACGCTCAATCCAATGATTGCCTCAGGCACTCCAAGAAAAATGCAAACTCCCTCTCCCCCAAACCCAGCCTTAAAACTCAGGTTGAGGGGAAAAGAAAAAAAAAAAAGAAAGAGCTGGTAACTAAGACTGTTTTTTATTTATATATGTAGGGTATCTTAAAGTTCAGGGTTAGAAGATAGAATGAAGATCTAGGAACCAGTGTTATTCATTTACTTATTTTTGTGCACATTTGTTCTCATATATCAGTGTCAGGTGTCGCCAACTATAGTTGTAAAGACAGTTTTCCCCCAGCTTTTGAACCTCAGAGAGGAACATTTACATGCAACTGGTATCTCTATTCTCATTTTTAACTTCTGAATCACTTTTTCTTCTAAAAGAGTGTCCTCCACAGAATGAATGGCCCTTGAATGCCACTTCAGTTGGATTTGAGCAAAACTAGGCTTTAATTCCCATTTCAGAAAGAAAGGAGTCAAAGCAGAGAAGAAAAACATGGTTTTGAAATGTTCCTTGCATTTATGAAGAAGCTGTAGGAACAACAATGAGAAAAAGATGACCTTTAGTCTCACAACTAGGGCCAGTAAATCTGACTTGTTTATTGGGAATGAATAACTGTAGGATTCCTGGCAAAAAAACCAAGGCAATATGTTTTGTTTTTAGTAAGGATACAAATCCTGAAGTCAATGCACAAAGGCCACTTAGTGTGTACTTTGTCCACTAGTGCCACTGATTCATGCTTGCTTGGATGCCAGGACGTTTTCAGCAGCAGAAAACAGACTCACCCAGCCGACACAGTAGCCCAGCAACCTGACAACAGTGCTTCAGGAGATCTTAACTCAAGGGAGGGCACCATAGGTTTGATCACTGATTTACTCTTTTGTGTCAAATGACTGGTTTTTTTTTTCATGTCAGTCTCCATGGAGATGAGCTTGACTGTCACTTCTGGGACAGCACTGAGAGTGGTTTTACAAAGCTCACCTTAGCAGATTTACCATCACTGCTACGTATCACAGAAACCAGTGACAGCAAACTATTGACATACTGAACTGCAGTAAGTTGCTTCCCATTTGAGGTATATAAAAAAAGCCATTTTCTCATCTGGTAGGTTATGTGAACTGCTAATTACTGGCAAAAAAATGTTTCCTTGTCAGATGTGAGCTAGACAACTAACAAATATGTCTGTCTTACTTTTTGACAAGACAGTTAAAAGGGAGCTGACCTAGAACATACCTAAACCCTTAAAACATAATTTACTGCTCTTTCTATTTAGTCAAATACCTCAATTTCTGCCTTTCCTTTCTCCTCATTATCCAAACAATAAAGTATATCAGACAGAGATTGGTCAACTGAGCTAGATTAAATCACAAAGCAGGTGTGGGAGAGTGAAAACTGAAAGTCAGTTTGACTGTCTGTGCTTATACTATTTCATGTCCTGGTGGAATACAAAATTCTAGAATTTTGTATTGTGGCCGTGAAACATCAGAAAAATAATTTACTTAAATAATTATCTATGTAGACAGTTTAAAATCAGTCATTTTCACTCTACGTTAGGTAAGATGTGTTTTCTTCTGTGAATCAGGTTTTTCAGCTGAGATTCTCAGAAAGAAGTAAATTATTTTATACCTTTTGCTGGTGCAGCTGAAAAACAGACAAATTTGCCACCATGGAAGGCCTTTCTGCAGGACTGAGAAAAAAGTAGTAACTGTGAAGTCTTCGCTTGCCCAGAGAAGTCTGAATCCATAGCTTTTACAGCAGTTGGGGCCAGAATTCATAGCTGACAATGAAGATCTCAGTGAGCTTCTCTTCCCCATCAAACCACTAGGGTAGACTGCTATTACTGAACTGCTCTATTAATGATAGAAGTATAGATGCACATTTGGATTATGTATAATGTGTATATTTCATGCATGTATGATGTTATATGAGAATACTGAAATACAAAACCATAGGGACAACACAAACAGATCTAAATATGTATATGATAACAGTACTCAAAATCAACAATTGATACCAATATGTGAGGGATTTCTGAACTCATTTACTCCTCCTAAACTTTGGATTGTAAGCAGAGACCCTGCTAACTATGTAGTTTTTAGCTACATGCTGTTTGCTTAGATTCCAGAGCCAGACGCGTGTGGTTAAACATTCCTGTACTTTGCAAACCTTAAAAGTATATGGAGAAATCAGTATATGGATTCCCACATCATTGAATTCATAGAAATGCTTATGATTTCACAGAATGCAATAAAACTTTGCAAAATGTGCTGTTTGTTGTGTTTGTAACTTTTTTGAGTATGATTTACACACACCCCAATATGAAGATGGATTATGCACTTACATCCCTTATATTTTCATTTACATAAATCTTTTAAATAACTTTTTGTATAATATAGTGTCTTCGTATTTTCAATGTAGAGAGAAAAACACAAGCTTTTAGACTTTGAGCAAAAGTTATGCTCAATCAGTTGACTTGCATATAATTACTGAAACCACTAATGCTGGAAGATGTGATCGTAGGCAGATGTGAACTATTTTATGCGTGGAAATGGATTTGAAAAATTACTTTGTCTGATTATGATGAAATTTGGGCAAGCATGCGTCACAGAGCACATCAGGCATAAATTAGGCTGCTTCACAGTAGTTACAGATTTTCAATTTTATCTGACACTTTGGAAATGCATTTATACTACACAATCTTCCATCATGCAGTACAGAATTAGTTTCATCTGACTTTGAACTGTTTAACTTCTGCAGGGTGCACAAATATGACATCTGTATTTGTCATGGCACACAACATTTAACAGGCAGAAAATATACACATGCTCCTTTTGTGGAAATTTATGAATGCAGATTTTCTCAGGCTTCTTGGATGGGATTTGACTCTGGATTAAAATACCTATATGAAGTCGTCCATATGTGTTTGGTGTCTAAACTCCTGCTACAGGTTTCGGAGACGGAGCTCAGTTCATCCACTCACACTCAACTGACTGGTGTCATCTTCATGGGGATAGGATTTGCCCATCTGGCCTGGAACAAAAGCACAGATCTCTCACAGATCTGCTGTCCCTGGGTGTTGTCAGGGACATGCGAGAGATGAAACACAGCCACCTTTATGTGGCATCTAAGTTCAGAGTTCTACATCTCCACTGACTGCAGTGACTCTGGGAACCATCTCCCAAGAGTAAACTTTTATTCAGTTACCATCGTTCACATATCTTCATCTTGAAATGAACTGTACCTTCAGGATTTCAGTCTTTTGAGACAATGTAAATGAAACATACAAAAAACAAAATATTCATATTCAGTCCAGTTGTAACATATCTCAAATTTTGAAAGCAATGTAGCATGTTTTCTTACTTTCACTAGTGTTTATGGCAAAATTTTCCTTAGCCCTTTAAAATGATTTTTTTTTCTCCTACTGAATGTCCCTAATTTGTGCACTACATGAACTTAGTAAGCTCAAATTTCTTCTAAAATGGTTGCAAAGGAGATGAAAACCAAAAAGAAAATTTTTTTGTTTGTTTGTTTGTTTGTTTGGGTTTTTTTTATTTTACTATGTGAAGGATTGTACTTCAAAATGGATTCCTGGAAAGAAAAACAAACAAACAAACAAAACAAACAAAAAACCAACCAACCAAAACCAAAACCAAAACCAAAACAAAACACCCCACAACAAAAAGCTATCAGTAGTGTAAATCTTATTGTCAGCAAATATAGTTCTTCCTATAATGACAATTCTCTGTGAATTTTAAAAAATATTTAGTATCAATATTTGGTAACATTTACTATTAACCTGAAAAGGCACATGGAGCTATTTTAGAAATAGTTCTTCTTCATACTCAATGTCAGATTATTTCTGCTATCATGTTAACTCTTTTTTGATCAAAGGGAGGTGTTTCCTCAAAATAGCATTTCAAATCACTATTGCAGTTCCCTGGCTTTGCCAGATACCTTCTCAAAATATTATTTTCCTTTTTGATTATGTAAGTGTGCTAACTGTTTCTCTAGTGATCTTTAATGATATTTCACATTAAGGCAAACAGCCAATTCATCATGAGGAATAGTATCTTGTGTTTTTCATGCTATGTACCAGGCTCAACACAGAAAGAGTATTTCCTACTCAAATATGAAATCTATATGCAATCTATATGCAAAATCTGTATTTTCTAATATTTCTTGCTTTAGGGTAAATTAAAGGAGAAAAACATATTTCTAGTAAGTACCAAACTTAAAAGAATGGACAGACCTAAACTTTTTGTATATCTTTGTATCAGCAATGCACTATTGTAATTAAAAAGATTAATAAAGTTCCTGAGTCACAAAGAACAGATAAAAATTACACTTGGCAGTCTTTGAAAATGATGGAAAAGTGACCTTAAAAACTCTCTTCAACTTCAGTGTCATCTGTTGCAGATCCAGTTGCATGAGATTTGAAAATGAACACTCCTGCAAGAGATAAATATCATATTTAAATCTGGAATATGACATACACATCTCCTGTAGGGAAGAAATCACGTCTAAATCAGACTCTTGTTAGAGACGAAGAAATGCAGCAGACAGGTGGATAACTTCGATCAATGCAAGTGAAATGATTTAATAAATAGAAAGATTTGCCAACATGAATGAAACACTTCCGGAGGTACCACCTACTGCTGCTGTAGGCTCCCAGAGAAAACTTCTACTGGTGTTAACAATCAGAACAGTTAGACATACAGAAGTATTAGAATGGTATTAATTACCTATCTAATACATCTTTTATCCTAACTATAACACTTGAACAGTATAAAAACTTGCAGAAACAGCAGCTCTATGGCAAAGGGTATACAACAGGTGTTTGTGGCAGCAGCAGACAGTTTCATCCATAGGTAAAAATTATTCTCTCAGCAGTCCCTGACAGGTGTCTCTCCCAACAATGCATGAAGGGAGATCCGGACTTCTCACATCCCACAGCACCGGCATTCCGGATAACGTCTGCTGCACAACCACTCTGAGCTGCAATTGAATGAAAGTGGAACCTGGTTCATCTGCATGTGTTTCTTCTTTTCCCTGATTTCCCTCACACAGCTTCTTCCTTCTCAGCATCCTTGGCATGAAGCAATTTAAATGTGAAGGGCAAGCTGAATTTGCCAGCTTGTGCAATGACATTCACCAGTCTTGGAGGGAAAAGAGAATTGTATTTTGCTCTGGACTGCAGATATGTGCTGTGAAACCTAACATGTTTATGTCAATCTCACCACTCACCTTATATGAATTTAAACATAAGACATTTTGTATTTGTAAGAGATTAAGGAAAGGCTATGTAAGAAAAAAAAAATTAAATTTCCCAGGGAGTAAATCTGGCAAAGTATGTTGTATTCTGGTTGTATTGCAGCTTTCCTTTAAAAACAATATTGTATGATTATGCAAAAAGTTCAGTGAAAAACTTAAAGGTGTCACAAAATAACCCCTCTCAATTATACTGCAGTACATATGTTTGCAACATTGAAATGTGGGCAAAAAAAATCTGTCAAATACTTTGAACAGTATCCTGTGGGATTGCAAAGTCCTGCTTCCCTGGCAAATTAGATACAACTTCAATAGTGTTCGCATGACTACCACCGTGCCGTGTTGCTAATAATCTGAGAAATCTAAAAAAAAAAAAAAAAAAAAAAAGCAAAGGGCCACATACCTCTGCATATGACTAGAAAAGGGAATTTTACTGATTTGCACACTCAGCTTTATTTACTATCAGTGGTGTTTTCTTTCCCTTGATGTTGTCTTCAGTTCAGATGAAATACTGCCTCCTTTGTTCACTGCAACATAACGCCTCAAGAAACAGTGCCTCTGACCGCTCCTCTTTTACCCTGCACAAAGTGAAATATATCCTTCAGTTTCTTCTGTTAATTGAGAAAATAATCAAGCTGCCTGATATTCTCATGAACAGGAAAAAGAAATGTAGTAGACCTTTCCTTTGTCACTGAAAATTTTAAGAAATAACAGATGCTGTAATTGTATTCCATTTTGGATTTTATTTTCTTCCTTTTATTTGTCAACATCAGGCAGTAGGCTTGGCTTTATACAAGGCAGAGGAAAAAAATCCCAGCTGTCCTAGGAAGATCAAATGTGTATAAATACTAGGAATCTATTAATTTGACCACTACTGTACAGAGCTCACTGCTCACAGTGAGAAATACATTGTAATGGCTCAGCCTAATGTTTCCTGGTGTTCTTCTTGAAAGCGCAGATGAATCCCAGAGGTACTTTAGAGGGATATGGATGTGCAGGCATCCTAAGCATTTAAGAGAGGTCAAGTTTCATAAAAAAGGGGCATGTGGAGAACAAAATAATATAATCAGTTTTGTTACTTTGTACATTGATTAAGAGGCATTGAACTGCAATCAGCAGGAACAGTGGTGTGGTATCAACAGGCTTAAAGAGAATATGAAATGAAAGTCGGAGAAAGTGGAAGGAATGGAAAAAATGAAAATGGGCAACTACAGGAATGTTACATCAGCATCCCAGATGAAGGTGCAAGGTGAAAGGACATCATGGCAGTTTAATCAAGATGTTACTATGCTGAGAAACCCAAATGTTTTTGGTAGAGAATATCAGAAGAGGAGATCTCACCCATGAGTCCTACTAAAAACCTAGAAGGGTACAACAAGGGCTAGAAATAGTTCTGAATTTTTGAAGCCCCATCTGATAATGAAGAAGACTGAAAAAATGAATGCAGGGAAAGAGAGAGGGAGATCTCACTTTTCAGTGTGTAGTTAGAACAACACCATTACAGCTATTACATTAGCATGTATCTGCATGCAAATGTTGACATGAAATCAAGTGCAACAAAGATGAGGATAGAGAGTCTGATTTTTTTGAATCATCCAGGATCAGGAATAATATATAGAAGTGAAATAAAATTAATGTAAGTGAAGCCCTATGAGGCTTCAATGTTATATGAAAGAGAAGAGAGGAGAAGGCAACCGCAAGCTGCTGCCTCAGATGGATCTCTACAAATCCGTGAGATCCGATGGGATTCATCCAGGAATCCTTGAAGTGCAAAATCAAGTGTAATGTAATTGCAAAACCTCAATCGATGATTTTTGAGTCATCTTGGGAATCCAGAGGTGTCCCAGCTGACTGGAAGTTTGTGAATGTTGTTCTGATTTTCAAGAAAGGTGAGAAGGGCAACCCTGGAGACTACGGGTATGTCAGTGTCACTTCAGTGCCTGGTAAAGTTATGGAGAAGATTACTCTGGGAAGGGCTGAAAAACACCTGAAGGAAAATGTAATCACTGGTCACAGCCAGCATAGCTTCATGACAGGAAAGCCATACTTATCCAATCTGATTTCCTTTTACAACAGGGTAACCCACGTAATCAAGTGAAGCCAGTTGATGTAATCTTTCTGGATTTCAGTAAGGCTTTCAATACTGTCTTTCACAGGATCTTTCTGGACAAAATGTCCAACACAGTTCGATAAACACATCATGTGGTGGGTGAGCAATTGATTCACAAGTCGAGCAGAGAGGCTAACTGAATGGGAGAACATCAGACTAGTGACCTGTCACTAGTGGTTCCACAGAGCTCCGTCTTGGGCCCTGTGCTCTTCAACATCTTCATAAATAATTTGGACACAGGACTGGAAGGGATACTGAGCAAGTTTGCAGATGACACCAAACTGGGAGGCGCTGTTGACTCCCTCGAAGGCAGGGAGGCCCTGCAGAGAGACCTGGGCAAATCAGAGGGCTGGGCAATCACCAACCATATGAAGTACCAGGAGGGAAAGTGATGGATTCTGCACCTGGGATGGGTCACCCCTGGGTATTTGTATACATTGGGGAATGAGATGCTGGAAAACAGTGCCATGGACAGGGACCTGCAATTCCTTGTGAACCAGGACAGCTCTCAGGACAGAAGTGTAGTTACTGACTTCACAGAAAGAGAGTGAGGCTCTAACTAATTACCAACAGAAGCAGTAATGGAAAGCAATGTGCTTGACTGGAGAATAAGTGTATTAGCCTTCTTAGGTTTTGTATGGCTTTTCTGATTGAATAAATACATATAAGTTTCATGCTTTTACAGCAGCTCTTTACAAAGCATTCTTACTATCCAATGCTTCAGGTTTTACAGTCTTGCCTTGAAATTAGTTT
>VXAU01005528.1:217631-237887 GCA_013399695.1 Formicarius rufipectus | reverse complement strand
TTTTTTTTTTTTTTTAACAGAGGCATGGAAATCAGTTTGTCCTTACAGGCCAAGCAATATGTTCTTTGTTTCCTGAGCCTGCTGAGCCTGTCCAGCAGTCAGAACATCACCATGTTTGGAAACTTTAGAGTAATGGTTGACTGCATAGACTTACTGTCAAGCTATTTGTCATTCCAAAATTATAAAAATATCAGCAACTTATATAGTTTTTAAAGTCTTATCACCAGCTAGAATTTCTTACTTATTTGTAAAGTCTTCTATTAGTTACAATATTGATTATGCTGCCACAAATGTCCCTAAAGATTATATCTGTGAGTTTTAAATTGCTGAAATAAGAAAACATAAAAGAAAACAAGACCGGTGCAAGGAATACATATCTTCTTGTCTGCTGCTGTTTAATTGGAAGTACTGCACACCTATTGGCAGCATGCCTTATGTGCTAATTTTCCATGAGGTTTAATATTTTAGTAAATCAGAAAATCAGAACCAAATAGGCCTTTTCAGATATTAAGCAAATGTCTCAGAATTTTTACCATACCTTAAGTAAAGATTACTTTTGCATCCATGTTCCCACTCTGACCAAGACAGGTGTGAGGAAGGTTGTGTTGAGTTTTCCTCTCGTGAACAAAAGCTATTTTCTTTTATAGTGTACAGATGTACTGTGAAGTAGCTTAAATCTGGAATTTTAACTCGTGGAGTTCAGATCCACATACAAATGATGAGTTCAGCTTCTCTCATCTCTGCTCTGAAAAGGAAGTTGTGTCCTAATTCTAGTGAAGATTGCAAAAGTCCCACATGAGGCACAACCATGCAAGCTGCAAAGAGATTAAGATCATTCTTTGAGTATCTCACAAATCTGTCAACAGCATGGAAATGAGTAGCATCTGAAGGAAAAGGGGTACTTTCCAAGTGACAGATAAACCAAATACTGAACTGAGAGATATAATACTTCTACTGCAGAGCACAGTAGAAACCACTCCTTTATTAACCATCCCAGTGATAGAAATAGACCAGGCATTGCCTTGAAGCTTTAGTGAGTTCTTAATTAATGCCCCCCTGAGATCCCAAACAAAGTAACAGTCAATACAGATTTAGGTGTGCTGCTGCAGATCTAGCTGAGCTACACTTGGAAAGAGTTAATTTGTAGATAAAGACAAAATAGGAAACACCAGAGAAGTAAATACAGGAGAATGACTGAAGATGGACTCATTTAACGAATATAGACCTATTCTTCTGTGGATATGCTTACATAACCTCTCTTACTGAAAATTATATGCATGATATATCAATTAGAAACATACCTGAAGTTCATATTTTTCAGTGATAATTGCTATTTGAAGATTATAATTCTGCAGAATTAGTCACTAATTTTCCTTGTGGTTCAAGATGTGGAACATGGATTTGGAAAGAAGTATCACATTTATTATGAAATTAATTCTTTTTTGTAGTTGTCATTTAAAACTACTATGAAAAATATAGGCTTAGGTGGAAAAGGTATGCTAATATGGTCTTAGAGATTGAACTAAAGTTGAGGCTGAAGTAAAGATTGAACAAGTGACCCTAAACTAGGGGATACTAAATTTAGATCTAAAGTGTATGGTGTCAAAAACGAACAGCATATTATTTACAAGTTATTAATATTCCAACTCAGTACTTCTAAGTACAGATTTGTAATTAAATATAATGTTGTATAGCCAATAATTCTTGAGCTCTGATAAAGGTGTTCAAAGACAAAAAATTGATATATGTATTTGTCAGACATAGAGTTAACATTTGTGTAAAACTCTGTGAAGACAATAAAATTTAAGAAGATTTAAAGGCTGGGATCCAATTAACATATGGAACACATAATGATTAGACTTTCAAACAGTCAAGATAGTTGACAACTCCCCTCCACACACCTTTAATGGTGATGAAAAATCCAGAAGGAATAACAAATAAGAAGTGCTACATGAGTAGAAATACAGAAAGTGGCTGTTCAGAGCAGTGAGTAAGGAGAGCTGACTTAAAGTCTAGGAGATCCATTCAAAGATCCCTCACTTCCCTCAGTACTAATTTTTACATTTACTGCCATATCAAGGAAAATTATGAAAAGCCAGACTGCCAGTCACTGTGGTATTCTATTCCTCACTGGAAATAGCATGTCCAACAACAATTGCACATTAAGAATAATTTACTGAAATATGTCAGTCCTCCATATTTAAATCAATTTTAACACATGCTTTATTGATTCTGTATAGTAGTAATTAATCAGAATATTAGACAGCACATGCAAAATCTATTATGGCTATGGAGTTACTTTTCAGAAGCAAACCTGTACACTTACCGGAAAATGAAAAATTTGCTAACATATGTTTCTTTAGTAAACTACCACACTCTTGGCAGTTATTCCTATTAACTTGAACTCTTATCTAAAACATTGTCATATCTTAGTTTTAGTCGTTAAGTACTCTACAGTTGCAGGAATTATTACACTTACCTTATGAATATCAGCAAAAAATTCCCATAGTTTTCTGATACACTATATTTTATCTTGAAAGACTTCAGACTATGAAACCAGAGGTCTCAGCTATATATTCTAAGACTCCTGGGTTCAAGATATCTCTTTTAATGTTTAAAAAAAGTGTGGTTCTAGAAGCCGTTGTTTAACATCTTCTGAAATGATCATTGGAGAGCAAAATTCTTGATTGTGATCTGAGTATTTTATTCCTTATTTTCCTGAGCACAAAGCCATCATTAATATTTTTGCTATCTCCACATGGTAGTTGGCATATAGCACTGAATTTTTTAAAAGACATTTCCTTTAATTTTCCTCATCCCTTATAATTTTTTCCCAATCATTTCAGCTTCTGTTCTCAAAATTTAGTCTTCAGACAAACTAGTTTATACAGATTACTCTTTCATCTCTCATAATTATAATCCAGTTTTTCTAATTGTTTAATTAGTTAGATGTGGGGAAATTGCTCCCTTTTTAACTATAAACTTTTATATTTCTACATTCACAATAATTAAAAAATCTAATTCTTTTTCCCCAAATGTCCCTCAGTCAGCTTCACTTACAATTTCCCTCAATTTTGAAATTTCCTTCTTAAACTGATTGACAGCCTACCAAACAATCAGTGAAGAATAAAAGTTGCCTAATTGATGTATTTGTGTAGGCCTGAATTTAATGTTCTGATCTGCAACATAAATAAAGTTACAGCCTCTCCTAGAACATTGCTTTTAGTACAATATTGCAGTTTTTAAAAAATACCTCAAAACACCAGGCAGCCTGTTTAATTTTCAGTGGTGTTGAAGAGGTTAGATGATTCTTCACAAGATTTTTAACACAGTAAAATCTTAAGAGGAAAAAAACACAGGGTTTAAACCTATCTACAAATCAGAAGGAACTTATTCTGGGAAGCGATATCATACAACTTTTTAAGTCTAATAAAATATTATTAGTCTCTTAATAATGAAAAACCTACTTCTTTCATTTGCACCTCACTGTCCTGCCTCTAGTAATAAACAAATGTGGTGATTTTGAGTCAAATGCCTCAGCAAATTTGTGATAGAAGATATTTTGCAACTGTCATTCAGCTGCTCAGTCCGTAACACAGACATCAGACATCACTTCTACCAGAAATTCTTACCAGAGAAGATAAGATACCTCTCACATCAAGTACAAAATGATTGCATGTAACTGTTCTCACTGAACAAGAATCAAACCCAATATTAATGATGCACTCAGATGCTATTTTGTTCGTTGTTTCTTTGTTTTCAGGTTAAACCCCTTGTCTTGTGGAGACTAGACCATTTATAAGTATTTAATTCTCCTAGTGAGTTACTGGTAGGACAGATTGACAGGTTTGTTGCCATTGGACTCCATTTAGTGGGCATAAAAGATAGGTCATTCAGGTTTCTAAAACTATGGTCGTTGTAATAAGCTTGTGCCAGCGGCACAGTTTCTAGCAGTCCGAGAGCTCATGACCATTTGAGCTCAGTGTTAAATTTCCACTGATGCCCAGACCTCCCAGTGATGTACATTGTTTCTGTGGACTGACTTCACTCATACTTGACTCAAACCAACTGCCTCCCCTTAGCAAGACAATTTCAGTCCTTACCGAGAAGGTAGATACAACTATCACATAATGTGTTCTAAATCTCGATGTGAACAGATCCAGACTGACTGCCAGTATCCCCACGCTCTGACACCTTCTGACTAGATTTTATCATTTGCAATTAGAACTGGAGAGCAAAAGAAAAATCTTGGACAACACCTACAATGTGGTTGAAAAAAAAGAGCAGACATCTGGCAGATTAGTTTAACTAAACAACTACCAGTGAAATCAGTTACTTTAAGAAGTGTTCACGACTTGAATTGTGGTCTGATTCTGTACAAGGCTTAAAATGGACAAGAACACAGTTAAGAAATCTGACCAGCAGACTGATCATTTTATGTTCAATAAGTCACTCCTGTCATTTTAGGCATGAGAGACACAAAATTAAACCCTTCATTTAAATTTAATTCTTGAATATTTATGAGTCATGCAAAGAAATATTGCTGCAATTTAATAAATTCCATACCTCTGCACCTATTATAAAGTAATTCATATAATCAGGAGAGTAAGATAATACCTGTGGAGCAAATTTACTTGAAAAATGTACATTCCAGATCGGAGGCAGTTTACAAATTGAAACAAAACAGAGAAATTAAGCAAAGGATGATGCATAAGTTAACAGTGCCTGGAGGCAGCCTTAGTTTTAATGCCAACAAATCATGCAGGTTTTACATAGATATTCACACTGGTATTCAATAAAAAATGAGATTACTGTAACAATACTAAACATAACCTAAAAGAAACACACTCAGCAATAATTTATATGAACTTTATGGTGTAGTGAAGAGAGTAAATACATTACACATTTAAATAATGCATGTTTTCTCAGGGTACAAGTTGGTATGAGTTAAAGCTGCAGTCAATGAATTGAATTAGGACTTACTATATGATAGGACAGAATGGGACAGTTATGTCCTTGTCACTGTATTAGGACAGTTATTACACAAACTCAATTAAATATATGTGATCATAGTATCTTAAATATTTTTGAGTGAAAAAAAAAATCATTCTTACCTAAAATAATCCTTTCTTTTCTAATAAAAAAATGTTTGTGATTTTTCTGGTTTAGTTTCACCTTTGTATAAAATGAAGATGGAATAAAGACAATATACTAAAGAACTAAGAAAGAGAGGTAGAAAGAAAGGAAGCAAGAAAGAAAAGACAAAGAAAAATGGAGGAGTAACGAGAAAGTTCCACTTAGTGACCTCAAATGTTAAAAAAAGCACACTTTTGGCATATTTAGAAGGAAAAGTCTTCTTTCTCATATAAAAAACACCACCACTCCCAAAACTCAGATTTTCTCTAGAATTTAATAATTAAATATTTTCCAAAGAACAGCATTTTGGGATGGATTTTTTTTTAAAAAAATCAGTAACTTCAAAAAGCATTTGCCACAGGAAAAAAATTTGATTGTCACTATTAGAGTCAGTTCTGTTGTTACTTTTGTTATTCTAACTAATGAATATTTTAATATTCATGGAAACCTCTTCTTTCTAGCAGAAGTCTTAGCATAAAAAAGGCCTTTACATTTTTAATCATGTAATCACTTTCCCTGCTATCTAATGGTGTGTGTATTTTCAATTGCTTTAGGAAGTGGAACAACAAAATGAAAAATACTGTGCCTGTGCTATCCTCCTTGTCCATGTGGTTTGAATTTAAATATCAAATTGAATAACTCTGTATAACTGAAGATTACAATCCTCACAACTATTCACACAAATGGTTGATTTTATTTTAATATTTCAGCAGTACTTATTTTCTTGGGGCAAGGAACACAGATTTTTAAATGGTAACGTGGGAAAGGACAGGGAAGAAATAATTTTTTTGTTGTATTTTCACTTTTATGTGAAAAACTGCCAAGTGATTCTGTGCTTGGGCAGAGTCAGGACCAGCTGGAACTAACTTCTCTATTGCCCCTGTATTAGAATTGTTGGCTTGTATTACAATTGTTCCAGGCTTTCTGTAATAGGTAAAATTGCAAGCCCCTCCCTCAGAAGACTCCTGTGACATCTGAAAACACTAAAATGAAAGAGACTGGGCCCTTGTCAGAGGAGAAAAGTGCTGCAGGTGACATTAGAAAGAGTATGGGTGGGACTTTTGTTTAGACAGGGTGTATATAGGCAGACTGACTAAACAAGAAGAAAAGGAGGGTCTTCAGACACGTGGACGTGAGGTCTGATGTATTATATTGTAATGTGTTGACTACCTGATTTTGTCAAACCTGTGTGAAGGGTAATATATGCTTCAAAAAGGAGTCAGAAGCTTATACAGCTTTGGAGTATGGTGTTCAGGGTAGGAGCATGGGCTTGACTGCTCTTATTCAGGGTCTGTGGTATGGGCCGGAGCAGGAGAAAGCCACATCTTTGCTTTTTATTGCTAAGGGTTGCTCCTCCTGTGGCCAAGTAGACATGCAGACTAAAGCCAAGGTACTTTCTGGTCACTGGGCATACAGAGAAATTGTTGTAGTAGCTTGAGATGGACTTTCAAAAAAAATCTTACCTCTTCTTACATCATGTAGCTTTTAGAAGCTTGTGGGATGGACACCATCTCTGACAGCTACCCATGTTGTGATTAGATCACAAAAGCAGACGTGACATGGGACACCCAGCCTGCCTCAGCCATTGCATCAGAGACTGGACACATTCAGGAAAGCTCCCAAGAGAATTTTGATTACTGGTAGGCTCAAGGATAACCTTTGTGTACGTAAGACACTTTTCGGTTTGAACACACACTTGAAACATTATACAGATGCATTGGTTGAAATCATGCTGGGCAAATGGAATACAATATACAAACTGGGGTGGAAAGGTAAATCTGTTATAGTATTGTTGCTAAGGAATAATAGTGCATTTTCTTCAGCGACGTTCATGTCACAATGTGCGCAGTTATGCAGTCTCTGCAGGGAAGATTATCCTTGGCAGTGCAAGGATTACATAAATCTTCCTTCATTAGATACGTGTTATGTCTGTTTGAAAACTGGAAAAAGAAAGAAGAATCGGCTAGGATCAAGACTAGGTCAAGACATAAGCATTAAAAGATGTAGGCACACAATACGCATCTGAAGGGAATGTAACTACTCTCTCTAGGTAGCTTTGTCTAATCATTAATGTCTGGCCTTGGAGCTGGGCCCCAGCTTTGCATTCCATCTAGGTGTACTCCAGCTCAGGTATACTCTAGCTCAGGAAAGAAACACAAGTTCCTGAAACTGGAAACAGCAAAAGCTGGTCCATATCCAGTTACTGGGTCCTAATCCCATGCAATTTCACACAATTATTTTTTTATTGTGAAATACAAAAACATTCTCAGCAGCAAATACCAGAGAAATTTGAAGTGGCCTGGCCACATGCTGTAGAAAACATAAAAGGTATCATGACTTGGAAATTACACCAAGCACAGGTGACAGACTTCTGCTCATTTTGTCTAAATGAAGTTAAAAATCTTGTTTGCATTGAGACTTTCCTTAAAAACAGGAATTGAGAATCTTTCCATCAGTCAGCATTACTTTTAAAATGAAGATGTACACTTTCTTAGAAGAACCCAGAGGTGACTGAACCACACAGAACTGAGGTGCATTTTGGGCTGTTCTTCAGTTTCCTGAATAAATAATCCAATTTTTGGTTATTAAGCAGACATCTAAAAATGTTTTTAGGATCTTTGATTCTTTAGTTATGCATAAGACACACCGAGAGGTCATTTATCAGATCCAAATCCTTCGGGCAATTCAGCAAAAAACTAATTTGGCAAGATTAATGTAATCTATTTTATATGTCCTCAGTGCAAACAGCCAGTTGGGCACACCAAGGCCGTGATTCATCTTCTGATAGAGACATTGAAAACAGACCAGCTGAATATTGCCTCAGAAATACCTGTTTCTTTCTATTAATTCTGATGAGATTATAAATTTTGTCCTTTTATAAAGTATTTTTTCCACTATTTTTAGCAGACACAGGTGTCTGAAAATTAAAGACATCTAGACTTAGAGGACATGAGTTTTATCCCTACTATGTTCATATAAGATTCAAAACCTGAGTTGTTCAGAATTTGAGTACCTGGTTTCAGACACTTTGATAAGCAATTTGAAGGGCCTTTTGCTTTTTAAAATAGATTAAACACCCAGCCAGTAAATTCAAGAACCTTTGAGATTACATAACAGCAAGTATGGTTTTCAGATCATCCAGGTCATGGGCAAAATGAAACTTTCTGCTTTGAGTATGCAAACCTTTAATATACTTACTTCTAGATTCACATTTTCATGTGAGTTACATTTTTCTTTGTTTAGAAGCTGTTTCTAAACTTCAATTCTAAACCCTCTGCTCAGGCAAATTTGTCAACATTTAATTAATTTATTTGGCAACTGCCAATTTACTTGCCTCTGCATGTACTTCTATTAACAGCAGGCCACAATATGCATCCTTATTTTAGGCAAATACCTAGAAAGAATATTGACTAAGAAGATAGTTTATGAGTTTCAATGGCCAAATAGTGCTTTTTCTACCACATCACTTCCACAGCAGTCAGAATCAGCTGGTGCTGTCACCTACAGCTCATAGGCAGAGCTTGCTAGAGGTCAAATTATGACTTAATTTGGAAACAGCAGCCACACCCTTTGTTATTACCATAGATGGCAAAACAGAAGAAAAAAAAAAATCAAAAGGCAGGAATAGATGTAGCTCCAACTGATATTAGAGGCTAAGGAGGCACATTGCAATTTTGCATTTACATGCAGTTAACACAAATAAGGCAGAATCATTCCAATATCCTTTATACAGTTGGCTGTGCCTTTGTATCTTGTTTCTCAGTGGCTTTCATTGTCTTGCATTTCAGGCTGATCTGAATGCATCTTCTGTGACTTGAATAGATGAGGCTGAGCTGTGTCCCACACACTGACATTCTTCCTTATCGCTAGCCACTAGGATGTGTTAGCTTATTTCTGTTCTGAAGCAACACAAAAGGTTGCCTAGCTTCTCACTGAGTTTGCCAACACCATGAGTTGCACCTACCAGTACTCCTGGTCACATATGATAGCTGTGCTCTATGACAGCTTTCCAGACAGTATGATTGAAATCACAGTGTTAAACGTTTTCCATGACTAAGCCTCAAATCACTTGCTGTTTTCCCATAGGCTAATGATGGCAAGACTGCTGTCTGCTCTTTCTTTTAAAATACGTTGGCTTGTGCTGATCAGCTTCTGAAAGTATTGCTTCTCATGTTATTTGATCCATCACATCTTACTGTTCACAACTGCACTTCTGGAATTTGTGTTTAAGCAGATGACTCTTTCCTCCTTCCAAATTAAACTTTCTATCAATAAAGATCATTTTAAACAGAGGATAATTAAAAACTGTGATTCAGTCTTAGAATTAGCATTGCCAAATGACACTTTGCTAAACCCCTCTGACTTTTTTGTTTGTAAAACATCTGTTCTTTTAGATAGACTTCAAGAGTAAAATAAAATATTTTCTATAACTAGATAATGTAGTCATTAGTATGAGTAAAGATCAGTTCCTTGTGTTGGTGACCTTGGAATCAGAATTTTATCCATAGAAAAAAATCCGTCCCTGGGAAGTTGTGAGGTTCTTGAAGAAACTACCTCAATCAAGTGTCACCAGTCTCATAAGTGATTGTAAATTACTAGGTAAATATACCACATTATTTTTATGTTAATAATATCATAGTCAGACTCATAAAATGCTGTGTAAAGATGGTGTAAAGCAGCAGAACTCAGCTGCTGATGGCATCAAGCAGATCTATGCACACAGTGAACTGGGCTCTGTGTCCAAATATAGATTACTCATGTCTCAATTACATCAGGCAGCTTTATGAAAAAGTTTGTGGTTTGCTTTCTTTTGCATTAGTGAATGCAAAATCAGGTTGTTTATTTTGATGTTCTACATTGTCTTCAAGCTCTGTTGCACAATTCAAAGTGTGTTTCAGAATTGTTTTGTCTTAACTCCATCTTCTCCGTTTCTAATTACGATAAACTAATTTTTTTGATGTTTTGTTCATTGTGGTTGTTTGTTTTTCTTTTTTTACATTTACATTTCTATATCACACACACAGAATCACACTGAATATGTTGAGTTGAAAGGGATCCATAAGGAACATCAAGTCCAAATTTCAACCATGCACTAAGGGCCATCCCCAAAGTGTCACAGCATATGCCTGAGAGTATTGTCCAAACACTTTTTGCTAATGTAACACTCATTATTTTCATTATTGAGAATCAAGATCAAAGGAATTCAAATCCTCAAAATTTCACTGCATTTTCCTCCATGCCTTAAAATAACTAAATACAGCTAGAAGCAAATGCTCTCAGAAATTTTGGTAAGAAATGATAAACACACACATAAACAAGGTACTAGTAAGTTTTATGTAATGGCCTGGCTTTAATCACTGTGGTGCCTCTTTTATTTCAGGGCTATGAGTTTTTGTTTCCCGTGTCCCTACCTAATAATTGGGCTGAGGGTTTTCCTGGGTGTCAATGTCTGATTTTCATTCAAATCTTGAGAAAAATTTATCATAACGGCAGAAACCTCTATTACCTCTAACTTGGTTAACTTAATATTTGCTGAAGATTATAATTTGTTCCAAAGAACCTTGGCCAGCTCTGCTGATTTTGGATAGCCTTTAGATCTGATCTGTTTAGGTGACTTGGTATCTCCCTCAGAGCATCTATGTATTCTGAGCATCCCCTGAAACATGTGCCGGTCCCCTCCACTACAGTTAAGTGTAGACTGTCTGCTCATAGCCTCAGCACTGCTGAGGGAAAACGCAGAGAAAATGTAGAGAATTGTGTTGATGAGGTGCATTTCTAATATGAACCACATGAATTTATACCCGTAATGACCTGCTTCAGATGAGAATTGCATTAGTACCCAGCAATGTAATCAGGAAAAACAGGTGAATATTTGACAATTTTTTTTTTTTAAAGTGATAGTGGAAAAAATGTTCAACCTGTATTATCAACATAAGGAATAATGAAATGACCAGCAATTATGACATATAAAACATTTGCTATGATTGAAATTCTTATTATATGACTCAGTTACACTAAGTATTCTCTTTCTGCACTGTTAAGCCAGATGAAAACTGTGGATGTGCTTTATGTAAAACATAGTAGTGAAAGGATAATTGAAGACAGTGGAATAAAAAAGAAGGTTAATACATTGTATTAATTTTGATTTGGGTTTTTTATTTGCTTTTTAATTTATGCATGGTTAGATGCACATTATCTCTTGAGATTTCATAATATTTATCTTTATTGTAATTAAGTTACTTGCCTTGATAATTACACATATTTGGAAAATTACTAGTATTAAAAGCAAAATAATTCTATATTTCTGCCCTGTTTCTCAAATATCTTTCTTAGAAACATTGCATATTCTTTTCGAATTCTCCAACCTCTCACTTACTAGAAACTATGCATTTATTTAGCTCTGTGCACATTGAAGCTTCAACAACAAATTAGAACCTCAGAGCAAGGCACAGAGAGCATGGTTCATGCAGTGTATGTGGGCATCTGACTGTGTTGTTAATTGCTCTTAATTCTTGATCTTTCAGCCAAACACATTTCTATCCCAGGAGAAAATAAAATATTAAAAACAAAACAAAACAAACAAAAAAAACTAAACAAAAAAACCAAACAAACAAACAAACAAAAAAACCACAAACAAAACCAAAAACAAAACCCACAAACTAGAATCCCCCTCCCCCCAGAAACCAAAATCCACAAAAATCTTGAAAGCATCAGAACAGAAAAATAAAACAAACTCGTTTCCTTGTGCCAAAATAGGAGTGAATACTAAATATAATTTTACATTTAGCAGTGCACTAGTAAAGTGAGTTTCACAGTAATAAGCCTGGTTTTCATTTGTTTCAAATAGAAATATTTTGATTGTTTCAAAGGAGAACATTCGTTGTGAAAGTACTGATGATGCTGAGGAAAAGTGTTCTTTTGTATTAAAGAAACTGGTTTTAACACTTAAGTTTGCTAAAAATAGCGTAAAATGCTTTACCATATTAGGGTGTATCCAGTGTATCCAATGCAGTGCAACATTGTCCCCTAGTGGTAAAAGAAATATTTTATCATAGGCAGAACGAAGGCTGATTCCTGCATTGATGTACTCAGTGCTGTGAATTTACAGAGAACAAAACACTTCACTGCAAATAAGGATAGTGCTAAAATCGCATAGGATTCAAGTATGCTGGTTCTCTGAAAAAAAAATTACATTTAGTTTTAATAGCAAGTAGAATACTCAAATGGCACAGAAATTTAATTAAACTTGTTCTTCAAACAGCAAAGCTCTTTGTGAAAAGCTATTTGAATGATGATCAAGCTGTATCATGTACATACATGCACATGCACAAGTGTATTAGTATGTATATAAGATGCAGTGAAAAAAATGACTTTTGCAGGCAAAAGACAGCTTGCAAAATGATGGAAGGAAAACCATAGATTTTACTCAATTTGATAAAGGATGATGCATGTCAGCTTTTTTGTTTCACTTGGCATGGGATCAGAAATTAAACATTCGCAAGTGTCTGACTGATGAGGCGTCATGACATGCAAATCTGTGCAGTAGGACTTGAGAAGATTCCCCAGAAACTGTCCTCTCAGGAGCAGAGGTTGGTGGCTTTTATCTTTACAAGGAACTGGGCAAAGCTTAACAGTCTTCCAAGCCTCCCCACTGTCTTTCTGTAATGTAAAGGTGAGAACAATCAAGCTCTCCTGAAACATTTCAAGCACTGCTACTTACCTTAGGTGTCTCAACAGAAAGACTGATCTAACAAACTGGCTGCTCAATGACACAGCCTCCTTGCTCTGAGGCAAATGTCCTTAGGTTGCCAAGAGTCCTATTAGAAGATTGCTCAAACTAGAGTCCATTCAACTACTGTAAAATGATAAAACATACATGGAGAAGATTTTTTTTGTCCAAGAAATTGTCATTTTCTGACTATATTGGTTTCTATTTGAAAAATCCCTGCTCGTTCTAGTGACAAAGTTGTTGATGCCTTCTACAGTTTTTACTGGAACATGTTCTTTCCTTCTTCTACCATTAAACTTGTTCCATTTCTTTCCTACAATACTTTGCTGTATAAGACAAAGAGTTTTTTCAGAAACAGTAGTTTCCATTACTTAACCTAGATTCTTTCTGGTGACTTACTAGTGTTAATTTTTTCAGTTTAATTTATTCTTCTTTTTCTTTTTCTAATTTATTCTAATTTTTCTAATTTCATCTCTTCACTAACTAGAATTAGAGTTCAGCATTTTTAAGTTGTTTATTTGTTGGGTTTTTTTTGTTTTGTTTTTTTTTTTTTTTTGCTATGGAAACTACAAGGTATTTCATTCCATATCATCAGTTAAAGTGTAAGAACAGTTTTTAATGTGCTTCTGTACACATTGTACTGATACTAAAAGTTACTCATGAGTCTTTTCTCAAGAGTTAGCAAATCTTTTCTAGTAAGTGTAACTGAGTCTTTGAATGAGAGTTTATTTCTACATTAGGTAAAGCAAATAAATTTGTCTTCTCTAGAAGTGGTAGGTATATGGTGAGCAGATGGGAAATTAGAATTTACAGCTAACGTCCTAATGCTAAATTAGAATTTTTAAGGAGAGTCACCAGTTACATAATTCAAATTTATGCTACATTATAAAATGAAACTCAATTTATGTAGTTTTAAATACATCCTGTAAACAGTGCTGCATTGCCAACTTTTCTAAGCAAAACAAAAGAACAAATGGCTACAGAGCACTGAAGCAGACTATCGTAAGGAAAAAAAGAAAAAAGGACATAAATTAATTCTTTTTCTTACTTTCCAGTAAAAAGTGTAAGCTGTATAGAGCCAGGAATGTGGAATATTGAATGAAAATATGCCAGTAAATGTGGATTAATTTTTAGCATAAATTAGCAGTCCAAATGCAATAATTGTGTCATGGTTGTGAATGGTTATTAATGTCTTTTATTTCAGTGAAGGACAACACCAACAGACCCTCTGGAGAGGAGATATCACTCCTGTTGCCCCTTTTATCTTGACCACCACAAACCCAAAGAAAACTTCAGCAGAGAGAAAATCTGGAGGCCACCAATTCCAATCCCCTGATCATCACAGGGCAATTACAAGATTAAATCAAACAACACAGTTAGAGCAGGTTCCTTGGGACCATACCTGCTGGTGTACTGAGTACTTCAAAGACAAGTTTTCACAACTTTTCTAGGCAAAATAGAAACAAGCTGTGTGGAGGTGAGAGTAAAATGGAAAAGACATAAAGAATAATAGAAGGTTGATGAAATGACACAGCTGATGTCAGAAAGAAGTAATTAATGCTTTATATAAAACAAAAAGGTAGTTAAACAATTCTATCAAAGTGAGGGTAAGAAAGAAAACTAGGTTCAGTCATATTTAAAATAGTACCAAAAGGGTCTTGGTACTACCCACTACTGAAAGCAAGAAGTATGGAAATCAAGAAGTACTGAAAACTAAAAGTAAACTTAAAAAAAAGCATTTCAAGTCCTCCTTTCTTCTGGCAAATGTAAATTTGTGTGTTTTTAAGAGTATCTAGATACATTAAACACTGTCATCTAGGAGGCAGAACATATAAATAAGGAAAATATCCTATCTAAAAAGAAAAAAAAAAACAAACAAAAACTTTTTTAGAAATCTTTTATATGGCTTCTTTTTTTACTATCTTTTAAAACTTCACCATCTATTTCACTGGAATAGCACAGTAATTTTTCACAAAAAGACCTTTGCACACATACGCTTATAGATCCCTACCTGCTTGTGCTTTGTGCAAGTCCTTTAAGACTGATTACTTGCCATTACATGACTAACATAAATTTTCCCAGGAAGACATCAGACTGATGTTTGAATTCTGCATGCTATATTGCAGATAGAACCCTCTAATCATTACAAAACTTTCTGAAAATATTGTTGGCATGCTTCAGAAATGAAGAAACATCTCTGATAGTTTTGCAGCAGTTTCTGCCAATTTAACTGACAGGAATTTAGGAAGAGGATTCTTAAGCTTTGCTTTTTTTCCTCTTACTAGTTAACAGTAGTGTTACAGTTACTGGTTCCTAAAGGAAAATTTCCAGCTGAGCCACTTACTCCTTAAGCATAATAAGGAATCTTATGTTTACACTATAATATTTTATCTTGACAAGTTCTGACTGTAGTTAAAGGGCTGATAGCCTTTTCATTATGAACTCAATTAAAATGTCCTAGCCTTTATTGTTTTAAATAATATTAAGGATATTATTTAAACATAGTTTTGTATTCATCACAGAGCTTACTTGAAATCAAACCAGTAATTGCATTTGTTCTTTCCCTCTAAACATTTTTTCAACTTTCCTAATTATCCATATCCCTTTATTTTGCATTGTAGACATTGCCTGTGGTTTGGACTTTAGTAATTGTTAATAGCCAGCTGTCCTGGTTATAGTAGCCAGGACCAGATTGTCATTGTGTAGGTGTGTATTCTAAACCCCTATGCCATTTTCTCATGAACTGCTCACAATGGATCATTTGCAACAGCTGCCCAGGGCACACCCAACCCCTCAGGCTGGAAGCTGGGTGTTTAGGAACTTCTGTGAGATAAGGAAGCTACCCTCTCTTCACCCCAATGATTCAGAGGTGATAACCCCCTTGCAGGGAACCATTAGTACCTTCACAGCCACCTGCGGGTCATCAGGGATTCCAAAAAGATGCCATGATAGAGGAAATCACCTGTTGTGAAACTCTCTACTCTAGAGGAGGGACTGGGTGGTCTCATCTAAGCTCAAGCTTGGGGTTTTGGGACTCAACTCTCTCGTCAGATCCAGAGGAGGGCCACAGCCTCAACAGGACTGCAACCATCATCTTCACCAGTAGGTTTCTTCTTTCTTTTTACTTTGAACTCAGAGGGGCCATGTGGTGCTTAGTACCGGGGTTGGCGATCTTCATTCTGCTTGTGCCCCACTGTGCTGGGCTGCACATCTGCTTTTTGTGGGTCAAAGAAGTTTCCTTCTGTATCAGTGTTTTTATTGTGATCTTTTTATTAAATTGTTATTCTGACTTGCAGTCCCATTCTGAGTTGGATTCCTTTCTGCTGCTGGTTTACCTTTAAACCAGGACAACTGCTATGTTCTCTGGGATTTATTTTTTAAGTCTTGCAGGGAAGGGAATAATACTTGAGAAACCATCCTACATCTGCCCACGGTTTTAAATTCAATCCTGTCTTCCTTGACAGGTTTTGGCCCTCCAGGAACCTTTTAGGGTAATTGTCAAAAAGGCTTGCTTAAATCATTTTATAAGAGTGATGACAAAGAAGCTCAAGTGATTCAAGTTTCAGTCATTTAAGACATTTTTTTCTTTGACTGGTTTTGTCTCTCAATCACAGCACTGCAAGCAGAATTTAGCATATACTCTGGCCTCAGCTTTTAGCTTTATCAGAAGCATGTCTTCATTCCAGCGTCAATGAATCCTTCAAAAAGATTTTTATTTAAACCCAGAGCCTCAGGCTGCAAAATATTAAGTTGGTTCGGTTAGGTCAGGTTAGGCAGGGCTGAGCAGCGTTAGATTGCATTGGTTTGGGTTAAGGAGATGTTCTTCAATGGCAGGAAAACAATTTACATGTTTCAGTGTGTAAACTTTACACAAGCATTTAATGCTTTTTGATCTCTGGTTTTTGGTGGTGGAGAGAGGAGGTAGAGGAGACATCTCGGGCAAGATACCAGCAGCAGTATTTGCAGAGACAACTGGCAGTTCTGCATAAATTCTGGAAGATATTTTCTCCTTCAGTGTCCTTGAAATTCCAAATAAAAACTAAATTTGGAAAAGATGGACTCTATCATAAATAGTAAACACAGTTGTCCGGATCCAGTGTGACATTTAGACGCTGTGATGCTCAGCAGCACACAGACAGGGGCTGGACATCCAACCAAGAAATCAAAGTCAGAATTTTGAGGCCAGTTTTAGCCATACTGAGAACAGGTTTCCAGTAATGGTTGAGTAATTCACTCAATAACTTACTGACAGACACCTAAGCCAGTTTTCAAGGAAAATTGAATGACAAGCTGCATCTGCAATTCTATGGTTTCCTTAATAATGTCACTGAGGGCTGAACTTAATTCATCCTGTGGAATTGGGATCTCCAGAATAATGCCTTCTCTTGCAGCTGGGCACCTGCAGCATCATTGTAGGTTGAGAGGAAAAGTTGATTCTTATCTCTAAGAACTTGGCTTACAGTTGTCAATCATGATTAATAGACTTGGTCAGGAAGTGGGATCCCCCCAGCCTAGAGAAAGCTGTCAAAATGCAAACTCTTATGCATAAAAGGTATGGCCCATGTCTCCTGCTGATGCAGAATTCATGATTCTGGGAACGGAAAGAGAGGAGGCTAAAGCAATCATGACCCTCCAGCTTACTACCTGCGTCTCTCAGCTGCAAGATCTGAACCTCTCCACAATGCAATGCTATATTATACTGGACTAACCAACCCCTATTTTTCCCAACACTATACTGTAGATATGTTTTCACACTGGATTATCTTGGGGGACCAACTATTTTTAAATTGTTTTGGTTTATTTCTTTATGATTTTTTTCCTTGTGAGGGCATCTGTCTTGCTCAAAACTTTCTTGACCTACATAAACATGGAACTGTAAAATTAAAATAATAAAAATACTTAGACTGTGTTGTTGAGTTTCCACATTAGAGAAAAATTTTCTAATTTCTCCACCGTAACCTTTCTTCTTTGAAATTTGTATTTCAGCTCTCTCATCTTATTTTTCACTGAAATTTTCACATTTTAACTTTTGGGCAACAAATCACTTGATTCTTCTTTGCTTCTTCTCTTCTCAGAACCTTCAATGCAAAATAAATACAGGAGAGCACTACCTAGGAATTTCAAAATAAGGAAGATTTCCTACTCATTGAGACTTTTTCTTAAATATCCTTTAAAGAAAAGTCCATTTAATGTTTATCAGTGTCTAAGTCATCTTAGAAGTTCTCTGAAGGCTAAATTCGTTGCCTTGAAAAACAGCAAGCTTTGGGAGTGTGCACCTTTTGGAAGCTGCAAGCCTATGTCCAGCCATATGACATTAGGTGACTTTGGACTTAGGCTTGCATTCTGCAAAGGCTGTTCACTTTTAATAAAGATCTTTTAAAGAATACTTTTCCCCCTTATAAATAAATCATCTATCAAAACTGTGCTCAGTAAAAGCATGATTCAAATAAGTCAACTTTTCAGATAGAAAATCATTCTGTTGATTAATTTCTGTCTATGAAAATACTACCGCCCTTTGCAGACAAGAAGAACAAAAATATCAACAAAATGCAGCAAGAAATAGCAGGCTATTCAATAATAAAAAGGGACACAATCACAGGGAAAACTGGTCAGAAAATCTGCCTTCCATTCTTGGCAAGACCTCCCGGATAAAAACATCAGGGAGCCTTAATCTTAACTGCTGTGTTTTGTAAAGTAACTTGTATCTTGTAACATCAATTGTAGTTGAAAGAGTAGTTTGCCCAGGAAGGAGGCTTGGGGACAAAAAATCCCCAAAGAGAATAATAAAAAGGAAATGCTTCATGGAGAACTTACTGATGCTGGGGTAAAAAAAACCAAACCAAAAAAAAAACACCCCACACTCAGCAAGTTCTATACAACAGTAGGAAAAATATATTATATCATGAAGAAAAGACAGCACCAGATCTGCTTGTCAGATGAAGATCCTAAAGTGAGCTGGAAAAACTCCCTTGCTCAGGAGACAAGCTCTGAGTTACAAAAAACAAACCCAGACAACCACAGGGGAACACCTATACATGTTCATAAAGGGTGAAAAATGGAAGCAAAAGGGTTTATTGTGGTTTGTCTGCATCTAAACTGCATCCATTTCATTTTATCAGTACTGATGTTCTTAATATTGCTGATAAAAACAGTTTTTAAGGATGAATTATAGGGAAGGGTAACAATTCTGTAACAATAAAACTTACATTTAAAATAAAGTATTATTATTTAAATAAAATAATTAATAATAATGATAGTAACTCTGAAAGTCATTGTGTCAACCAGAAATGGTGCTTTTAAGAGCACACTGCTGCTCTTAGGGGTCCTTTGTATCATGTTATTCAGGCTAGGAAGCATGACAGAGGGCAGTTGGGGGAAACTGAGCTTGTTGAGTTCAGGAAATCTTCAATTGACTTTTTGAGCTGGTATTTTCAGAGTCAACAGGCAGAATCTCCCCCTGAGTTTAGGAAATCTGGCCAGATATGTTGTAAAAGTGAAACCATGTGATTGGTAATCCATTTCTGAATGTTTCACACAGGTGAAACTCTCTTTGAAGTCAAGAGTCCATTTGGAGACATTACATTCAGTTCTGCCAGTAACTATTACTCATCTCCTATTTTATCTCTATTAATCAAAGTAAGACAACTCTATCTAGTCTGAAGTAGTATATTTTGGATGGGTATATTATCATGATTTTTAAAAAAGTACAAAAGCTAGAGAACCCTGAGATTAGCTCAGTTGATTAGAGTATGATTCTAGTAACACTAGTCGTGGGTTTGATGCCTGTATGGGCCTTTCACTCAAGAGTTGGACTCAATCCTTGTGGGTCACTTCCAGTTCATAATATTCTATGATTCAGTGTAACTGAATCAGCACAAATAAAAATTTGAATTGATGTCACTTAGAGGTTTGGAAATATGTCGGGTAAATAGGAGAAGAATGGATAAGGAAAGTAATAGACCAAAACCTGAATTGTGGAATTCGTGAGTAACTGGTAAATGATATAAAATGTTATTATCTCTTTAGAGAATATGTTCTTTTAAAAGAGATACCCTGAGCAAAGTAGGCTTGCTTAGCAGCCCTCTTGTCTTCGCAAAAGTAAAATGGAATTGAGAGAGAAATTCTCAACTTCACCTCCCTTCATTCCTAACCACCTCCTCTGCTTCCCTCAGCCTCACATCTATTCCTTCTCTTAGTGCTCTTTTTCACTTCTCTGGAAGTACAGCTGTTTGTTTCAACAGTACTGGATCTTGTATTAACAACTTAAGCTCTTTATCAGAGCCATCTTAAAGCCTTCAAAGAGAAGAAACTTATGTACCCATTTCTCAGATAGGAGAATGGCTGATAAAATCTCCTCAATGTATATTCCTACAAGGAAAAAAAAAAAAAAA